>SJYV01022270.1:0-13554 GCA_006410875.1 Neotragus pygmaeus
TCCTAAAGGACCAGTTAGTTACCAGAGCTGAGTCCCTGTTTGGTTGGGAAAGCCACTTACAGGAATATAAATAGAAGATGATTTCATTTCCAGGGAATCTTCTCTCTATAAAGTTTTTTATAATATTTTATTGAGAAATAATTTATATCCAGTAAAATGCAGAAAACTTAAGTGTACAACCTGATGAATTTTTACATATGTATGCACTCATGTGCCTTATAAAATTTTCAGGAAGCATAGAAAAGAAATTTTAATTAAAATACACACACACAGTAGCTGGAATAGCTAAAACTAAAAAGAGTGATAACAGCAAATGTTGGCAAGGAGGTAGAGAGATGGGAATTCCCATACATTTCAGACAGGAGTAGAAAGTGGTAAAACCACTTGGGAAAATGACTTGGCAGTTTCTTATAAAAATTAAACAGATACCTGTCCCATGACCTAGTCTGAGTACTTCCCCAAGAGAAATGAAAGTATATGTACATGAAAGTTCACCGCAGCTTTATTTGTCATAGCCCCAAACTGAAACAACCCAAATATTCACCACCAACTGTACGGATCAACAAATTGTGGTGTAGCCACACAGTAGAATACCAGTCATCAATAAAAGGAATGAACCCCTGATACACACAACGTGGATGAATCTCAAAATAATCAAGCTGAAAGAAGCCAGAGAGTACTTACTGCATGATTCCATTTATTATTTTTGTCTCACCCAAACAATTTATTTTCAGCATAAACATATAACCTCAATATGAGATGTCTAACTAAAGCAAGCACCAGCAACATGACAAAGACAGCATCTCCTCTTCTGAGGTTTAGGTTTTGCCCAGAATTCTTGATACAGGGAATAGCCCAGACCAAGAGTCACTGCGCCCACAAGCAAGCCTTGGGCTGCCACACACTTGTGGATCAGGTGAACAGACATGTTAGTATTTCCCCTGCTCTTCAATCTACATAATCCATATGCAACAATTGCTGCAAAACCTGCCATTCCAATGGGGACAAATAGTGCCTCTCTAGCTTTTTGGAGAAGTTTAGATCCCTGATCTTCATCATATGAAGAAAGAGAAATATCTGTGTCACTTGACATAGTAATTGAAGAATCTTCCTTCCTGAGGCGGAAGAGAGTCACCAAAGGTGGAAGAGAATACTGGCCCGGGGAGAGTCCATTTATTTTAAACAGTAGAAAACGCAAACCATTCTACAATGACAGGAAGCAGATCAGTGGTTGCCTGGGGATGGGGTCCAGGGACAGGCAGGCAGGAGCAATGACAAGGGAGGGCATGAGGAAACACTGAGGAGCAATGTATATATTCACGGTCTTGATTATGGTGACGGTTGCACGGGTGGATGCATATGTCAAAATGTATCAAATTGTATAATTTAAATAAATGCAGTTTATTGTATGTCAATTATACCTCGATAAAGCTGTATTTTTTAAGATGTGTGTTTCGCTGCATGAAAATCATACTTCAATTTTTTTTTTTAATGCTGAATTCACCACCACTCTCTCCTCCTCCAAAAAAAGAAACAAGCAAAAAATACATACAACAAATACGGGTTCTTGGGATTCCACATATCCTCTCATCTTTGGGATCAAGCAAGAGAAATTCTACTTTAAGCTCAAGGCAGTGTAACAGAAGCGTGGCCACCACACCACGGCAGAGGCACGAAGGCAAATCGACGTGTCTGAGCCCAGACCTGTCTTCCCGAAACGTGGCTCCGACTCCCGCTTGTATTGTTAAGCTGAAGGGCACATTATAACCAGACAATTATTCTCGGGGTTAGCCTAGTATAATGCGTTCATTTCCACCTTGTCCCCTCTCGGCTACTTCCTTCTTGGGTGAGTATTCACGGCTGGGGCACGGCAGGAACTCCACACCAGCAACCAAAATCCTGTACCGTGACAACTTCATCTCTTAATTACAGTAAACATTTACATAATGCTCGGGCCCAGCCAGTGCAGAAAGATTCGTTAATGCAGAAACATGCCCTTTAACCATCCCGTTTTATTACACAAACCCCCTGGGGACCCGAGCAGCCCAAGATTTGCAAAAGATGATGAGAAATTGGCTGAGATATTAAGCCCCTTTCCAGGTGCAATTAAAAGCAGGCTGGAGAAGCTCCCGCTTTCACAGATATGGATTTTTTTTTTCATCCTGAATCCACACAGTAAGGATTCCGCGTGCCTAGTTGCCGTCAGAATTCTAACATTCGCTGGAGATGGGGTTTTGTTTTTATTCTCATTTTCCCACTCTCCACTTCTGAACTGACAACCCTGCAGGTTTTGCCGGGAGGTCTAATATTTCCATGGACGCCCAAGCACAGGGCCAGTTGGAAATAAACCCAGCAGCGAAGACCGCCATGAAAATTATGAACATTCCTCTTGCTTCCAGCCTTTGATGCTTTAAAACAGACCCTCTCGGGAGACAGCAACTTTAATCACATTTTCTCGAGTAAAACCCAGCTGGCCTGGGGAGGGACAGCCCAGGCCCGGCTCCAAGCTGGTGAGGAGGTGCTGGAGTGCCATGGCGGACTCCCCACTTTCAGGAAGATTCGGACCAGGGGACACTGAAGGCTACTACAGGAGGAGGAGAAGAGAGTGTGGGCTTTGGGAAAAGTCAAACCTGAGCTTCCTCCAGCTTCCCACACCTCCTCTCCACTCCCAACCTCTTCCCCTGTGTGATCTTGGAAAAGTGACCCCCTCCTCTGTGCCCCAGTTTCACCATCTTTAATGCAGGGATAATGGTCTCTACTCTGCAGGGATGTCGAGTGGCTTTGGTGACATAGCCCCGTACAGAGTCTCCTGCCAGGGCCAGCAAGTCAGAGCCACACACACCACGCCCAGTGGCTTCTCAAAGGTACGTTATCATTTTCTTACTATGACCAGTTTTACGGCATCTTCTCAAAGCTCAGGCAGCCAGAAAGATCCTTCATGCCAGGTTTCCAGCTATGAAACGATGCTTTACGGCTCTCACAACCTTCTTCTCCCCTTGTGGCTGGAAAGGATGAGTTCTAGAACAAATCAGCTTGGGAAAGCCGCCTCCAGTGTTGGCACCCAGACTGGCAGGAAAGGTACCCGGCCCCAGGCTGAGGGCGGAAGTGGCAGCACGGAGCAGTGAGCAGTCTCCGGGTGGGCGTGGCTCCCTGGTGGGAGAGCAACCAGATGGAAGCGGGTTGGGGAGGCCAGAAGATAAGGCTGAAGATAAGGCCAGCCAGGAACCCGGAGGGAAGTTCAAGGTCTGAGAAAAGCAAGATCCAAGGCCAATCCTAGGGAGAGGCAGGTGCCCTGGCACGGGCTCTGCCTCACCCACAGACACATGCGATAGCAAATACCATATCCGATGACAACTCTCAGTTATTTATTTCACAGACGTTAATAAAGCATTTTGGTTGTGCTGGGCACTATTCCAGCACTTTACAATCATGACTTCATCTCACCCTCATAACGACCCCATGAGACAGAACTATAATGATCCCCATTTTACAGGTGAGGGAATTGAGGCTCAGAGAGGTTCGTTAACTCATCTAAGTTCACACAGTAAGAAGGTAGCAGAATCAGAATTCGAATACAAGGAGTAGGGCTACCGAGCCCACACTCTGACCCATCGCAGATAATACTTGCCAGGGGATTCATGGAAGAAAGGGGCTCAGTCGGAAGGATCTTAAGGGGTAGGTGGGAGGAAGTAGGGAGAGAGGCAAAGGGCTTTGCAGGTAGGGGCAAGGATGTAAACAAAGACAGGGCAGAAATGAGTGCCACATGGCTGGTCAGGAAGGACAGAGAGAAAAGAGTTTGTGAGAATCTAAAAAGGAATACAGGTAGATAGACGTAGATAGACCACTGAATCACTTTGCTGCACGCCTGAAACTAACACAACATTGTTATGACCCCCAGGGAAACTAGTCTTAGCATGAGGCTGATGTGGCCTTGCAGTTGGGGTGACAGAGCTACATGTGACAAAGGACGGGGATCCAGAATGGCCACCCTAGGAGAAGGCTGGGCTGTGGGGGTGCGAGGCACACTGAGGTGGGCTGTAAATGAGAAAGGGCAGAGACAATCTCTTCCTTAGCAGCCTGGAGGCTAAGGATGGTGTGTGTGTTGGGGGAGGGGTGGAGGTACCCTGTCCTTGTCCTACCTCTGGGAAATACCTGCAGGGAACACCCAGTATGAGGTGAGGGAACCAGATGTCAGTATGTGGACAGTTGAGGGCAAAAGCACTATCCAGAGGACCTGGAAAAGTGGCTTCTGAGAACCAGACTGAGGGACTTCCCTGGCAGTCCATTGGTTAGGACTCCAGGCTTTTACTGCTGAGGGCCCAGGTTTGATCCCTGGTCGGGGAGCTAAGATCCCACAAACTGCACAGTGTGGCCAAAAAAAGAGACCAGATTGTATTTTAAATGGTGCTCAGTTTACCAGAAGGAAGATAGAAGATGGTTTGGGTGGCTCCATTGCAGATAGATTTTAAGACAACTATCCCAGAGCCAGAACTCCCTGTGCATTTCTGTTATCTACCACCAGGCAAGGCACCATCCCCATATTCGGTAACTTAAAATAAATGCTTGAGTGGGTGCTCAGTAGCTCACTCATGTGTGACCTCTCTCCAAGCTTCTGCATGGTGTTCTTTGTTGTGCGTGTTGTCCCCTGATCTCTACCTCTGCTGTGACATGTCATGTCTACGTGTGGTCTGTGTCTTCACTCCCTCTTCTTCAAAGGACACTCGTCATTGGATTTGGGGCCCACCCTCATCCAGTATGGCCTCAACTTGATTAATCTGCAACCACTCTGCTTCCAAAGAAAGTCAATAATTCATAAGCGCTGGGGGTTGGGACTTCAACAGATCTTTCCTTGGCAGGAGGGAGGTGAAGTGAAATGCAAAGGAGGCTTTTCAGGTGACTCAGTGGGAAAGAATCCGCCTGCGATGCAGAAGACTTGGGTTCAATCCCTGAGTAGGAAGATCCTCTAGAGGAGGGCATGGCAACCCACTCCAGTATTCTTGCCTGAAGAATTCCACGGACAGAGGCTACAGTCCCTGGGGGTCGAAAAGAGTCGGACACGACTTCAACAGATCTTTGCTGGGCGGGGGGTGGGGTGGAGATAACCATTATATCTGTACCATTCAATACTTCTTGGCAGGAGGAATGACAAGGACTTCACAGCCATCTTTAACCAGCCCCCTCCCCAGCAATCTGAGTGATGACAACAGGAAGGAAAATGAGGCAGCGAGCTGGAAGGGAACGAAGTCATAACGTTTATGTTATCACAGCAGCTGTTCCTGTGTGCAATGGGAAAGGGATACAATCCCACTGAGGACCTCAGGGGACAGCGTAGGAGAAACCTCAAAGTTTCCCCAACTGAGGGATGGGTGGTGGAGTATTAAACAGCTGATCCCCTGCATCAGTGCCCCGCGTGTGCTGCCTGAAAAACTCCCTCAGGGACTTTCCTGGCGGTCCAGTGGTTATGACTCTGCGTACACTTCCACTGCAGGGAGCTTGGGTTCCCTTCCAGCAGCCACTGTCGGTGCCCCAACCAGCTGCCTGCAGCCTCGCCTCGAAGCTCTGAAGACTGCAGAGTCAGTGCCACAGAACACACCAAGGCAAGCCATCGAGAGGAGCCAAGCTGCCCCATAGCAAAATTCTAACTCCCCAGGCTTAGCCACAAGTAAAGGGCTGTGAGGCGCGTGGACTACATAGGTGAACCCCAAGGGCCACCCCTCACCATTGGAAACAGACCACAGCGAGCCAGCGAGGCACAACACGAAGACATAACATGGGCTCCCAAAAGGCAGCTCTTCTGTGCAGGCCTCGGAAGGGGAGCAGGCAGGATGCTTTGCCCGCTCTGCTTCGCACCTTCCCTACCAGGCGCCGGTGGCCTGCGAAGCCACCTGCGGAAAGCACAGCCGTGCGTTTCTCATGAATGATTTTCAATGATTCTCGCTCTGTCCGTCGGGGGACATTATGTATTGAAAATCCAGCAAAAGCGTAGCCAGCTGAGGGCTGCTCCAGACAGCTACTTAAAAAGCGAACCGCCTGGCCACTGGCCTTCAAATTGCAAGGGGTCCTGGGAAAGAAACAGGCTCCCCAGGGGACTTCCCCAGAGATCCAGTGGCTAAGATTCCACACTCCCAGTGCAGGGGTCTCGGTTAGATTCCTGGTCGGGGAACTAGATCCCACATGCCACAACAAAGATCAAAGATCCTCCCTCAGTGCCTGCCGCAACTAAGACCCAGCACAGTCAAATAAATAAATATTTTTTAAAAAGAAACAGGTTTTCCAGGCCAAGGCCTGCACAAGCCCAAGGTCATACCCTCTGCAAGTCAGGCCCCTGTGTACCCACTCAGGGCCTCACCTTCGTGGCCCCACTTAATCCTCCCAACCTGTCATTCACTCGCTTGTTCGTTCATTATGCAACTCATAATCACTAAGCACTTGCCGTATGTCACTCGCTGTTCTAGACTCTGGGAAACTGTTGTGAACAAAACAGATTTTTTAAAAATCCCTNCACCTTCGTGGCCCCACTTAATCCTCCCAACCTGTCATTCACTCGCTTGTTCGTTCATTATGCAACTCATAATCACTAAGCACTTGCCGTATGTCACTCGCTGTTCTAGACTCTGGGAAACTGTTGTGAACAAAACAGATTTTTTAAAAATCCCTGTAGTCATGGAGCTTACATTCTTGTGGGGGAGAAAGGTAGAAAACAAATAAATAAGCAAAACATGCAGTATGTTTTATGGTGGGAAGTAGGAAGGAGAAAAATTGAGCAGGGAAGGGAATGGGGAACCCAGGGGTGGTGAGGGGTAGCCGGGGAAGGTTGCAGGTTTTAAAAGAGTCTGTGCTGAGAAGTAGTGGACATTCAAATAAAGACCTTGGGGAGAGGTGGGAGGGAGTGCTGTGGACAATAAAGAAGAACAGACCTGGCAACAACTGATACAAAGGCCCTAAGGTGCATTATAGGACCTGCAAGGAGGCCAAAGTGGCTGGAGTGGAGAAGGGGAAAACAGGCCAGGAACTCGGAGAAGTGAAGTGGGTGGTTCCCTTGGCTTTCACTCTGGTGCCATAAGAAGGCTCTGGAGGATTCTGTGTGGAAAGGGACAAGATGGGACTCGGGTTTTAGGAGACCCCTTCTTGGTTGCTGTTTTCAGAGCAGACAGTAGAGGTGTGAGGGCAAAAGGCGGGGCGAACATCAATGAAAAGAATATACAGTGGCTCTCTGTGTATATATAATGAGGACCACAAATGTTGTAGTGAATGTTATTTCAGTAGGAATTGAGTTCAACCTCACCATCAACATTCTGCAAAACCCACATTCGTTCTGCCTGCTTCAAAGATAAAGAAACAGACTCAGACAAGTTAAGTCACTTGTTCAAGTTACCCAGTTGGTAAGCTCTTTCACCAAGAAACATCTGATACAGATCTCCCATGAGGCCTAGCCACGTTAAAACTCACATTTATCTACCTCCCTCTTTCTGCTGCTCCCTCCTTCCTTTGGGTAAAACAAAAATGGACCAAAAAAATTCTACTTCATCTACTGGTCTTTAGGTTGACGTCTGATCCTTTCTGGGATTCTCAAGCTTCTGGTCTTTCCCTTGGGAAGCAAAGCGGCATTAGTCTGGGTCAAGGAGTCTGGGTCGAGGAATCAGATGGGCTGGGCTGAGCTGGGGCTCTGACACCCATCCATGGGCAGGGCAGTTTCCAGAAGCATAAATCCAGGTTTTACCTCCTCCTGGGGTAGGTTTCTCTCCCCTCCATGGCCCAGATATTAGCCAGGTTTTGACATCCCCAGCCTTTGGGCTTTTGTGGGCAGGGCCACGGCTGAAGTTGCCAGGCACCCAGGGGCCAACCCCCTCTTAGGCTTTTGTTTTCAACTGAAGCCAAAGCTGTGGAAGGATTATATGGGATCAGCCGTTCCCAGAGCCTGTTTTATATACCACTGGAGGTACACAGACCCGTGTTTCTTAATAATTATGGTTACGTATTTTGATGTGCTAGGAAAAAGAACACCAGCACAGCCAACCCATGACTTCATAAATATTATTGTTCAGGAGAAGGCTAAAACATTTAGGGTGTCTTAAAAAAAAAAAGATGATTTAAGTTTAAAATATGTTAATAATAACATAAGTAAGTAAGTGTTAGTTGCTCAGTCATGCCCAACTCTTTGCGGCCCCATGGACTGCAGCCCACCAGGCTCCTCTGTCCATGAGATTTTTCAGGTAAGGATACTGGAGTGGGTTGCCATTTCCTTCTCCAGGGGATCTTCCCAACTCAGGGATCGAACCCAGATCTCCTGCACTGCAGGCAGATTCTTTACCAACTGAGCTATAAGGGAATCCCAATAATAACATAAGTAGTACAAAATACTGCAAATATCATGAAAGAGATACAGAATAATGCTGTGGTAGGTTGTTTCAGATGGGGAAGAGATGAAGGGAAGGGCTTTTCCCCCACCCTGGCCATCTGAAAGTGTTTTTGTTCAATATCCTCTTAATATAATGGATGGAACAGTCATGCTACAAAGCATTAGAAAATACAGACAACCAAAAAATGTTAAAATAGAAATCTCACACTCTCACCTCCCAGATATCACCACCATTAATGCCTAAGTGCACATCTGTCTTGGTTTTCTACTGCTATGCAGCAAATTACCACAAACTTAGCAGCTTAAAACACCATCCATTTATTACCCACCACTTCTGCATCTTAGAAGTCCGGGTGGACTTGGTTCTCTGCTCTGGGTATTCTAAAGCCAAAGTCAAAATGTCAGCCAGGCTGGGCTTTCACCTGGAAGGTCTGGGGGAGAATCCACTTCCAAGCTCATTCAGGTTGTTACAAGAATCTGAGTCCTTGTGGTTGTGGGACTGAGGTCACCATTTCCTTGAGGTCTGTCTCTGGTTCCTGTACATCTTCAAGCCAGGAACAGCACATCTAACCCTTCTCATGCTTCACATCTCTCTGACTTCTCCTACCTACCTCTTTTGCCATCAGTCAGGCAAAAGAGGTGGGCAGCTGAGAATGAGATGGTTGGATGACATCACTGACTCAATGGACATGAATCTGAGCAAACTCCAGGAGATAGTGAAGGACAGGAAAGCCTGGTGCACTGCAGTTCATGAGGTCGCAGATCATCAGACACAAATCAGTGACTGAACAACAAACAAGGGAAAACACTACTTTTAAAGAGCTCATGTGATTAGATTAGGCCCACCCAGATAATCTCCTTACTTTATGGTCAACTGTGCAGTGGTGCTAGTGGTAAAGAACCCGCCTGCCATTGCAGGAAACATAAGAGACGCAGGTTCGACCCCTGGGTCGGGAAGATCCCCTGGAGAAGGGCATGGCAACCCACTCCAGTATCCTTGCCTGAAGAACCCCATGGACAAAGGAGCCTGGTGGGCTATAGTGCATGGGGTCATGAAGAGTCAAACGTGACTGAAGCAACTTAGCATACATGCACATGCCATGCGTGTGACATAATCACACGAGTGAAATCTCATCACAGGTGATATGATTCACAGGTTCCAAGATGAAGGCATGAAATCTTGAGGGACTGTATATTTAGAACTCTGCCTCCCACAATATCGTTCTGGATCATTCTCTGTGTAAATATTTATAAAGATAGATTTCGGTCTTTTTTCTTTTTTAGTTTGTAATGGGGTATGGCCTATTAACAATGCTATGATAGTTTCAGGTAACAGTGGAAGGATATATTTGTATTGTAGATACAATAAGCCAATTACTTTTTTCAAGTCAAAGATCTCCACCTTTCTATTTCAGTAAATACTCATCTCAACCAATACTCAGAATATATTCAGATTCCCTTAATAGACTCAAAATGTCTTTACAAACCAATATCCAGTCCAGGCCCAACATTGCAATGCTGTTCTGAAAAAATGTCCCACTTTCTCTGTGCCCTGTATTTCCTCTCAACAGGAAGTTACATACAAGTGTGGTGACAAATGTTTAACGCCTGGCTCTCTGAGAGCAAAGCTGGGGTCTGGGGTGTTGGTCAATATCCACGGTGTAAATACTTCCACAGTGGCTGATTTCAAGCCACCAATGCAATATCCCTGAATACACAAGGACTTCTCTGGTGGTCCACTGGTTAAGACTACACTCCCAATGCAGGGCCCCAGGTATGATCCCTGGCCAGGAACTTGATTCCACATGCTGCAACTAAAGATCCCACATGCAGGAACTAAGACCCAGAGCAGCCAAATAAATAAATAAAAATAGATTACATTTATCCCCCAGTAATATAGTTTTTAAAAAGGAAAAGAAGGAGATGGGCACAATCTGCCAATTCAAACCAGGATACACCAGTTAGTACACACTGCTTGATGGATGGGAGGAGGTTTGTCAAGAGGAGAAGGTAGAGGAGGCTATAAGAAGAAAGACTTAAAGAACCTTGCCACTCTCCTCCCCAAGACTGTGGAGGAGACAGGATAACATGCTCTAGGAGTGGAAGTAACCAGCACCCTCTTGCCTTCACGAGGAAGGTCCAGGAGTGAAGTAAAACATACAAGCCTTGGTCACGGTAGACATGGTAAAGTTCCCTGTGGGATAGCCCAGCAGGGAAGCTAGTGTGGTAATGAAATCCCCCAGCACCCTGACTCCTCGGGTAGGTCAGTCTCCACTGACTACTGGAAGTCCGCATCAGAACTGAGCTCTAGCTGCCCACAGGAATAATTTGTTTGATAGCCATTTCTGTATTGGTTTCCTTTGCTTCCCTGGCTCATCTCTGCATCCCTCTCCTGGGGCTTACTGGGACTGCTGCTGCTGCTGCTGCTGCTGCTGCTGCTGCTAAGTCGCTTCAGTCGTGTCCGACTCTGTGCGACCTCATAGACAGCAGCCCACCAGGCTACCTCCCCGATAAAGAGTTGGCCCCCAATGCCCTGTGTCAAGGCCTGCTTCCCAGACCCAAGCAGAGACAGAAAGAGACAGCGGATGCGAAGCAGCATGAAGCTTTTCACGTTTTCTGCTTTTTTACAAAGGGATGTATTCATTGATTATTATTGTTGCTGTTGTTGGTTTTGGCCATGCTGCATGGCATGCAGGATCTTCCCTAACCAGGGATCAAACCCATGCCCCCTGCAGTGTGAGCATGGAGTCTTAACCACTGGACTACCAGGGAAGTAAGTCCTGTATTCATTTATTATTAAGGCAATTAATCCATTTTAAATAAGAAACATTTTAAGAAGAAAAACCACAGCTGGAAGACCCAGAAGATTCACTGAGAGAGACCATGAACAAACTCTCCCCTGCCCCACCACAGTTCCACCGACCCGTGCCGAATTCTGGGCTGTGTTCCGTCGTCGGCTAGTGACGATTTCCATGCTGTGTGCCATGGTCGCCCTTCACTGAGGTTCGGGCTGTGTGCCGCGGTCGCCCTGGGCCATATTCCAAACTGTGTGCCGCGGTCTCCTTCAGTCGAGTACCGTGCTGTGTGCCAGGGTTGCCCTGCGTCGAGGTCCAGGATGTGTGCAGCGGTTGCCCTTCACTGAAGTTCGGGCTGTGTGCCTCGGTCGCCCTTCACCGAGGTCCAGGCTGTGTGCCGTGGTCACCCTGCAACGAGTTCTGGCCTGTTTTCTGTGGTCACCCTGCGCCNAAATCTACTTTTCTTTTATGTTTCATGTAGGTCGAATGAAAATAAATGCCAGAGACGCACACATCCTGAAATATACTGCAGTCTCTCTGAAAAAGCAAAGTCAAAGACTATTCAAAAGCTCTAAAGTAAAGAACACCTTAATTCTAACTGTAAAACAAGTTTCCCTCTCTCTCTACCCCCACTGGCATCATGCAGCAATCCCCAGCGTGAGGCCCTAAACCTGATTCTCCCTGAGAAGCAGTCTTGACCCTCCTTGGATATTTGAATATGAGTTTGCATGCCATGTTGCTTCAGTGGTGTCGGGCTCTTTGCAACCCTCTGGACTGTAGCCCACCTGACTCCTCTGTCTGTGGTATTCTCCAGGCAAGAATGCTAGAGTGGGTTGCCATGCCCTCCGCCAAGGAACCTTCCCGACCCAGGGATCAAACCTANCTTCAGTGGTGTCGGGCTCTTTGCAACCCTCTGGACTGTAGCCCACCTGACTCCTCTGTCTGTGGTATTCTCCAGGCAAGAATGCTAGAGTGGGTTGCCATGCCCTCCGCCAAGGAACCTTCCCGACCCAGGGATCAAACCTGCATCTCTTACATCTCCTGAGTTGGCAGGCAGGTTCTTTACCACTAGTGCCACCTGGGAAGCCCTTTATGGATCTAATTATTGTGGTTTTTATATAGACCATTCTAGAAACACACAACCCAAGGCTCAGATGGAGCTATTAGGTGGGGGTAGAAGGGGATGGGGAGCAGGCAAAGCTTGTGGTTACTTACCATGGCCTCATCATAATCACCCACCTATAACTTCATTCATATAGTGAAAGAACTTGGGCCTCTGTCATCTTTAATATTCCAACCGTTAATATGTGGTCCTGCCTCTAAATCAGTGGGATATTTTAAAAGTAAGGTACATGGAGTGGAAAGTAAGGATGTTTATCTAACTTTGCATAACTTTGCATATAAACCGAAACTCTTGAGTTGGCAGTCATGATAAGAATGGGGGAAAGGCACTGGTTATAGCTTTTTCTGAATGATATATCAATGGAGATCTTTTGACACTGTGCTCTCTGACAGTAGGAAACGTTTGGAATTCTGAGGTTTAAGGGGAAAGCAGAAGTCACACTGATGGTTTAGAATATAAATGAGTCAGGCCTTAAATATAGTATTGAAATGAGACTACTCTGAGTTTGCTTTGCTTAAAAAATAAAAGGTAAAATTTTCTGTACAAATGTATATATTCCCCTCCCCCACAATCCCCACGTAGCCTGTATATACATATTTCTGAAATAATCAAACTTAATATGAAGAATCCATAAAAGGAAAGCATAAGCAGAAGCAACTATAGGTCACAGTCAAATTAAATTCTCATGATTCATTAAAAAGCCATTAAAATACCCCATTAGAGCTAAACTATTGGGGTGGCAACTTGTGCGTCTTCACATCACCAGTGAACTGCTTGGAGCTTTGCCCTGCAGGCATCATTTCTAATGGGAATTATGCAGGAAGAAAGCAGCACAGAAGGGACTGGGACTCTTGATCCCATTGTTTGGCGAGATTCTTAGGAAGGTGTTACCTGATGATGGAGTGATTTTTTTTGCCTGGGACCCAGACTATGGCACAAGGTTCTGGCAGAATAGACCTACTTGGCACACTTTGTACATGCGTGATGCGCCATCTAGTGGTTAAGTGAGCCTAACCTTAATGAAATTCTGGTCCCTGGTGTCTCCAAACTCTCCACCACTTGATTAGAGCATCAGGAGGTTTGATGCTGTAGGCTATTTGGGGGGAAGGAAAAAAATCTGTTTTCTCAGAAGCCATATCTTGAATTTATATTAGGTGGTGGCACGGGGTGGAGGGGGCAGGTACAAATACTGATATTATATTAACTATGCAACCTGGGATTTCTTTGGAAGGAATGATGCTAAAGCTGAAACTCCAGTACTTTGGCCACCTCATGCG
>SJYV01022271.1:3158-14753 GCA_006410875.1 Neotragus pygmaeus
AGCGAAAAGGAAAACAGGTATGAATTTAAAATTTAAAAATAAGAAAGAGAAAGAAAGAAAAAGGTAAATTTCTAAATATTAACTGACTCTATTCCCCTAACATTAAACAAGAAACTTTATGGGAAAAAATAGAAATTGAAATAAAATTAATATACACTTGTCAAAAAAAATCTGTTTGTGGGACAGTATGGATAACAAATGTATAAATTTTAAAATGCGATAGATGAGAGTTGGGAGTCTGAGTAATTTGCCCTTCCTTCTCCTGTTTCAACACTTGGGCATCCAGTGTTCACAATGTCAAGTTATCTCTCATGCCAGGCATGCCTAGCATGCCTCACATGGTAACATGCTATCTTTGTGTGATTCTTAATGTATAAAGTTCAGCAGTGGCAACATCAAAAGCTGACAATCTATCAACAGATTAATATATAAAGAAAATAAGACATACATATATGATAGAATAGTATCCAGCCATTAAAAGAGGGAAATTCTACCATTTGCAACAACATGGATGGATCTTGAGGGCATTGTGCTAATGAAATAAGTCAGACTGAGAAAGGAAAAATATATATATATATAAGTATATATATATATATATCTTTATGTACATATATCTCACTTACATGTGGAATTAAAATAAATTCATAGAAACAGAGTCAGACTTGTGGTTGCTGGGGGGAGAGTAATTGAGTAAAGATGGTTAAATGGTACAAACCTCCAGTTATACGATAAATAACATATATTTATTTTCTAATATGTTGTCTAATCTACAACATGATGACTATAGTTAATATTGTATTGTGTATTTGAAAGTTGTAAGAGAGTAAATCTTAAAAGTTCTCATCACAAGGGAAAAAAGTGTAACTATGTGAGGTGATAAACGTTAGCTCAGCTTATTGCAATCATTTTGTAGCATATGCATTTTTCAAAACTTCATGTTGTACACCTTAACATAGAGCATAATATGTCAATTATATTTCAATAAATCTGTCAGGAGAAATAGCTCTCTTTGCAAGAGAGCAGGCTTTCTCCAGGAAGTTCAGAATTGCACAATAGAACATAGAGAATTTACAGCCCAGACTCAATACAATAGGATGTTTTTGGTTGCATTTTCTTTTTCTGACTTGAAAAGCTTCTTGGTAGGCTTGCTGTGACTGATCCATAATCCTTTCTTGCTGTCACCAGCAGTAACCTGAACCAAGTAACAGTAGTAGTCTCCTTTCATTTTCAAGTAAATGACTTTGTCTGGGCTTGTGAAACACTAGGGATGAAGGGGTTTTTGTTGTTGTTGTTCAAAAGAGACAGTAAATCACTTGCAGAGATCTCAGAGCTCACTCTCGCCTTTCTCTCTGTTTTCTCAAGCCATTGGAACCTTCCCTCATTTTCTCAGCACTTGAGACAACCCTCCAAGGTGATCTATGGGCTCCTGCAACATGTTCATAAGCAACTGAGAGAAGATGAATTCAGCTTCTTATTCAGACTTCATGAAGGCAGCCATGTCAACGTATCGCTCAGCTTGCTTGCCCAGTTTGACTTTTGCACCAGCATATTTTCCACAGTGACTGGAAGTTTGAGCCAGAGGTGGGTCCTAGTGGATAGAGAGGGGTTCTGCTATCCCTGAGCATTGGCAGTGGCAAGGCTAGAACTGTCCCTGGATCCTGCTACTCACAGGTTCTATCTTCCATTTGTAGCCAAGTGAATATGAAAGCAGTAATAATTGTATTATGTCCTCATCCTTCAATTTGTTAGGTAGTTAGAATAGGGAAAAGGAATCCAAAATGGCGGTGGCTAAAAGACAAGACAGAGAAAAGCCCATGAAAATAGAACAGAGGAAGGTCAAATGAAAGTCCGAGGACCAGAGTGAGGACTTCAGGTAGAACAGCACTCCTGACTAAGTCCAATTTGCATAGGGTAGGCCCGGGGAGGGGGGGGGACATATAAAAAGAGGACCAAAAGGCTCTCTCTCTCTCTCTCCCCCCCGCATGCTGGGGTGCTCGTCTCTTCACATCTTTGGATTGAAGTGCCCTCATGCCTCGAAGATGGATTTTCCTGCTATCTTCTAAATAAAATAGAGCTGTAACACTCAGCTGTAACACTGATTTGTCTAAGAGCCACAACACGGTCCGTTCGAGACCTGAGAGCTACAACACGGTCTGTCCAAGACCCGAGAGCTGTGACACGCCGAGGGGGCTTTAATGTCCGTCACTCCAAATCTTTGTTGTGATGAGACGAAAACCAAGGAGCATACTCTCGCCTGACAAATTCACCAGAGCAGCTTCTTTTTCCTTGTGGAAGAGAATTCCAAACTGAACCCATGAACTCTTGCAGAAATTGAACTCAGAAAATGATAAATATGTATCCCATCACCAACTTTTTCAGTAAAATTCTCTAGCCTTTTACAGAGTTTGGAAATAATTCTTAGTTATTCAGGTGACTGCCTTGGGTGTCTCTGCTTCATTCTAAATCACTGTTACCATAAGTACAGTACTTGAATAAAAATCAGCTTTTTCTCTATCTACATTTTTCTTTTAAAAATCCTAGAAACCTCTGTAGTTACAACAGTTGTATATAATACAACAAAGGTATAATTATGTATTAGCATTGTCTCTAATTAACTACATAGCTTAATTCTTAAATTTACCTATGCTGGACAAAGAATGTTGCCTGTTACATCAATAAACAATAGATGTTACAACCATCAAGCCATTGGCCACTGCAACAGCCCCCACCATCCAAGGGGATTCAGATTGGAGAAAGGAGGATACTAGCCCTAGATAGCTCAGGTGCAAATCAAAGGAATGATTTCAATGAGTTTAGACACTTGCATCTCTCATGCATCACAAGGTACTAAATTCATGAACTTGAGATGCCTGATGTTTCTTTAACAGTAATCTTTCCATGTTTTGACTACCTGTTTTATTTGCTAGTTTGTTCTTTTAGCAAAACTCCTGTATATTCTGGCTCTTCCCTCATCTCTTCAGAATAGTCCCTCAGGGTTATCTGAGACTCCTTTCCTGAGCTTAAGTCCTCAGTATCTCTGCTAAATAAAACATAATTCTTAAGTTTTAGGTTGTGTACCCTTTTTTTAGTCAACACCTAATTAATGCAAAAATTTCCAAAAATTGAATGTTTTCCTTAAAAGTAACTTGCATTGTGGTTTACTACCCTATGTTAGAAGAAAAAGCAAAACTTAAATCTTTTCAAATATATAATTTCAACATGATAATTTAGCAAAATGTGGCATGACAATTTGAAATTAACATGTAACTTGTAATTTTATACATTAAAAATGCACAAAATATTTGATAACTTTTTAAATCTACTCTAGTAAAGCCAACTATGTTAATGATTAAAGTTAGATATAATTAAAAGACCCAACAAAAGCCCATTTAGCTGCCCAGAAAAGAATCATTACCACAAAACCAAATCATAAAAAATCACAATAATGAGACTCAAATAGAACTTACTGTATTGTGCTATAGTATTTCTCCTTAAAACAAATAGAATTGCATGTATTTTCATGTAAACAGACAAACAGACCCTTCCTATAAGTTATTAAGTTATTGCTTTGGGTCATGATGATAAGTAAGGTAAGTGAAAGTCACTCAGTCATGTCTCACTCTTTGTGATCCCATGAACTATACAGTCCATGGCATTCTCTGGGCATAATACTGGCATGGGTAGCCTTTCCCTTCTCTGGATCTTCCAAACCCAGGAATCAAGCCAGGGTCTCCTACATTGCAGGCAGATTCTTTACCAGCTGAGCTACTAGGGAAGCCCCTAGTTTAAGCCCTGTTTAGACTATAAACTCCTGATTTCCCTTAGAGCAAGTACTTTAGAGGGCTTTCCATCATAAACTATTTATCTGTCCCTTTGAGATATAAATTTTCTCCTAGCCTTCTGCCCATTTTACAACTCAAGAATGTCTTTCTCAAGAACCTGGGAATCATCCCTTTGCAATTCAATCATCAAGAAAGACAGGGATCCTAACTCCCAGTCTTCATGGGAAGATAGAAGTCTATTTTGATAAATACCATTAGCAAATACAGATGACCTAACACACTGAACAACCTCCTCTGCAGTCCTCCAATATTTTTCCATCAGCTCAGCAAAGGGCTTAAAAATCCTCTGGCCTCTTTTTCCCAGGGTTGGGTTAAATCTCTCTACCCTATTGCCACAGTCTTGAATAACACCTTTCTTTCCTGTTTAACTCTGTCCAGCATAATTTTTCTTTGAAATTGTCTATAGAATTTTTCACTTTATCCAAGAAATGTGTTCATTAACTGCCAACTATTTGCAAGGTCCTATCTTGAGGCACTATTAAAATGAATGTTCCCCCTTAGAGGTTATAGTTGACTGTAAATACAGAGGTTCTTAATCAAGACTACAATTTAGAACAAGTTTTGCTCCAGTGTTTTCAGATTCTTTTTTATTATTATTACCTTCTCTAGCTAAAATGGCTTCCCTGGTGGCTCAGACAGTAAAGCGTCTGCCTACAATGAGGGAGACCCAGGTTCAATCCCTGGGTCAGGAAGATCCACTGGAGAAGGAAGTGGCAACCCAATCCAGTACACTTGCCTGGAAAATCCCATGGATGAAGGAGCCTGGTAGGCTACAGTCTATGGGGTCGCAAAGAGACACAGCTGAGTGACTTCACTTAAGAGGGTGGGATGATTTGGGAGAATGGCATTGAAACATGTATACTATCATGTAAGAAACGAAGCGCCAGCCTATGTTCGATACAGGATACAGGATGCTTGGGGCTGGTAAATGGGGGTGATCCAGAGAGATGATATGGGGTGGAAGGGGGGAGGGGGATTCAGGATTGGGAGCTCATATACACCCATGGTGGATTCATGCCAATGTATGGCAAAACCAATATGGTATTGTAAAGTAAAATAAAGTAAAAATAAAATTAAAAAATAATAATAATAAAACAAAATAAAATAAAATAGAAATGAGTACATTTTCCCTCCTACAAGGTACTTCAAAAAACACAGGGAGTTGCAGAATGAAAAAAAAAGTCCAAATCCTCTAGCCTAACTGATTTGCTTTCTTAAAAGTGTTATGGTTTTAGATTTTATATTTAGGTCTATAATTCGCTTTGTATTAATATTTTATATAATGCAAGTTTAAGATTAGACTTGTTTTTGGCACAGAAGTATCCAGTTATTCCAGGCTACTTCTTAAAAGCAATGATCTTGTCTCAAGTTGATTGCCTTTGTGTTTTTCAACTTTTCATATTAATGAGACTATTTCTAAACTCCTTAAATTCCACTGATTTGCTTGACTTTATGCCAATATCCCAGTCTTAATGTTGTAGCTTTATAATAAACCTTGAAATCAGGTTGCATTAGCCATTCACTTCTTTTCTTTATTAAGCATCTTTAAATTTGGGGGTGACAGGTATTTCTTAAAGTCCCCAGAGAAAGAGGACAAAGCAAAGCTATCTAGATATAAGAAGACATTTTTGGTCTAAGCCATTTTGTGATCTAAAGGTGGTCACAATGCTTGTCCTTGAACAGGTCTCAGCAATTAATGATTCTAAGGGAACAAAAGAGTGCAGAAACGTTGCCTGTTTTCAGACAAGGAAAGTTGTTCTCCAGTCATTCAGCTGGGTCCCACTCTTTGCAACCCCATGGACTACAGCACACCAGGCTTTCCTGTCTTCACTATCTCCCCGAGTTTGCTCAAACTCATGTCCATTGCCTAGGGGATGCCATCCAACTCATCCTTTGTTGCCCCCCTTCTCCTCCTGCCTTCAATCTTTTCCAGAATCAGGTCTTTTCCAATAGTTGACTTTTCCCATCAGGTGGCCAAAGTGTTGGATCTTCAGCTTCAGCATCAGTCCTTCCAGAAATTATTCAGGATAGATTTCTTTTAGGATTGACTGGCTTGATCTCCTTGCTGTCTGACACCACAGTTTGAAAGCATTATTTCTTTGGTACTCAGTCTTCTTTATGATCCAACTCTCACATCTCTATGTGACTACTGGAAAAACCAAAGCTTTGACTAGACGTAACTTTGTCAGTAAAAAGTAATGTCTCTGCTTTTTAATATGCTGTCTAAATGTGTCATAACTTTTCTTCAAAGGAGCAAGTGTCTTTTAATTTCATTTCTGCAGTCACCATCCGCAGTGATTTTGGAGCCCAAGAAAATAAAGTCTATCACTATTTCCATTGTTTCCCCATCTATTTGCCATGAAGTGCTGGGACTGGATGCCATGAACTTCATTGTTTTGAATGTTGAGTTTTAAGGCAGCTTTTTCACTGTCCTCTTTCATCTACATCAAGAGGCTATGGGTTCCTCTTCACTTAATGCCATTAGGGTGGTATCGCCTGCATATCTGAGGTTATTGATATTTCTCCTAGCAATCTTGATTCCAGCTTGAGCTTCAGCCAGTCAAGCATTTTGCATGAAGTACTCTGCATATAAGTTAGATAAGCAGGGTGATAATATACAGCTCTGGGCTTCCCTTATGGATCAGCTAGTAAAGAATCCATCTGCAATGTGGGAGACCTGGGTTCAATCTCTGGGTTGGGAAGATCCCCTGGAGAAGAGAAATGCTACCCACTCCAGTATTCTGGCCTGTAGGATTCCATGGACTGTATAGTCCATAGGGCCTCAAAGAGTCAGACATGAATGAGAGACTTTCATTTTCATTTTTTTCACTCTGCATATAAGTTAAATAAGTAGAGTGATAATAATATACAGCCTTGACATACTCCTTTCCAATTTTGAACCAGTTCATTGTTCCATATCCGGTTCTAACTGTTGCTTCTTTTCCTGCATACAGGTTTTTCAGGAGGCAGGTAAAGTGGTCTGGTATTCCCAGCTCTAAGCATTTTCCGTAGTTTCTAGTGATCCACACAGTCAAAGGCTTTAGCACAGTCAATGAAGACATTTTTCTGGAGTTCCCTTGCTTTTTCTATGATCCAACAGATGTTGGCAATTTGATCTCTGGCTCCTCTCCCTTTTCTAAATCCAGCTTGTACATCTGGAAGCTCTTTGTTCATGTACTGCTGAAGCTGGCTAACATGTGAAATGAGTGCAATTGTG
Source organism: Neotragus pygmaeus (assembly GCA_006410875.1). Classification (NCBI taxonomy): domain Eukaryota; kingdom Metazoa; phylum Chordata; class Mammalia; order Artiodactyla; family Bovidae; genus Neotragus; species Neotragus pygmaeus. The sequence goes on from SJYV01022271.1 coordinate 10,218, forward strand.
TGATAGTTTGAACATTCTTTGGCATTGCCCTTCTTTGGGGATGGAATGAAAACTGACCTTTTCTAGTCCTGTGGCCAATGTTGAGTTTTCAAATTTGCTGTCTATTGAGTGTAGCACCTTAACAGCATCATCTCTTACAGCTAGAATTTCATCACCTCCATCAGTTTTGCTCATAGTGATGCTTCCTAAAGCCCACTTCACACTCCAGGCTGTCTGGCTATAGGTGAGTGATCACACCACCATGGTTATCCTGGTCATTAAGACCTTTTTTGTATAGTTCTTCTGTGTATTCTCGCCACTTCTTTTTAATGTCTTCTGCTTCTGATAGATCCATACCATTTATGTCTTTTTTTGTGTGCCCATCTTTCCATGAAATGTTCCATTGGTATCTCCAGTTTTCTTGAAGAGATCTCTAGTCATTCCCATTCTGTTGTTTTCCTCTATTTCTCTGCACTGTTCACTTAAGAAGCCTTTCTTATTTCTCCTTGCTATTCTTTGGAACTCTGCATTCAGATGGTTATATCTTTCCTTTTCATCTTTGCCTTTCACTTCTCTTTTTTTCTCAGCTATTTGTTAAGTCCTCCTCAGACAAGCATTTTGCCTTTTTGCATTTCTTTTTCTNCCTTCTCTAGCTAAAATGGCTTCCCTGGTGGCTCAGACAGTAAAGCGTCTGCCTACAATGAGGGAGACCCAGGTTCAATCCCTGGGTCAGGAAGATCCACTGGAGAAGGAAGTGGCAACCCAATCCAGTACACTTGCCTGGAAAATCCCATGGATGAAGGAGCCTGGTAGGCTACAGTCTATGGGGTCGCAAAGAGACACAGCTGAGTGACTTCACTTAAGAGGGTGGGATGATTTGGGAGAATGGCATTGAAACATGTATACTATCATGTAAGAAACGAAGCGCCAGCCTATGTTCGATACAGGATACAGGATGCTTGGGGCTGGTAAATGGGGGTGATCCAGAGAGATGATATGGGGTGGAAGGGGGGAGGGGGATTCAGGATTGGGAGCTCATATACACCCATGGTGGATTCATGCCAATGTATGGCAAAACCAATATGGTATTGTAAAGTAAAATAAAGTAAAAATAAAATTAAAAAATAATAATAATAAAACAAAATAAAATAAAATAGAAATGAGTACATTTTCCCTCCTACAAGGTACTTCAAAAAACACAGGGAGTTGCAGAATGAAAAAAAAAGTCCAAATCCTCTAGCCTAACTGATTTGCTTTCTTAAAAGTGTTATGGTTTTAGATTTTATATTTAGGTCTATAATTCGCTTTGTATTAATATTTTATATAATGCAAGTTTAAGATTAGACTTGTTTTTGGCACAGAAGTATCCAGTTATTCCAGGCTACTTCTTAAAAGCAATGATCTTGTCTCAAGTTGATTGCCTTTGTGTTTTTCAACTTTTCATATTAATGAGACTATTTCTAAACTCCTTAAATTCCACTGATTTGCTTGACTTTATGCCAATATCCCAGTCTTAATGTTGTAGCTTTATAATAAACCTTGAAATCAGGTTGCATTAGCCATTCACTTCTTTTCTTTATTAAGCATCTTTAAATTTGGGGGTGACAGGTATTTCTTAAAGTCCCCAGAGAAAGAGGACAAAGCAAAGCTATCTAGATATAAGAAGACATTTTTGGTCTAAGCCATTTTGTGATCTAAAGGTGGTCACAATGCTTGTCCTTGAACAGGTCTCAGCAATTAATGATTCTAAGGGAACAAAAGAGTGCAGAAACGTTGCCTGTTTTCAGACAAGGAAAGTTGTTCTCCAGTCATTCAGCTGGGTCCCACTCTTTGCAACCCCATGGACTACAGCACACCAGGCTTTCCTGTCTTCACTATCTCCCCGAGTTTGCTCAAACTCATGTCCATTGCCTAGGGGATGCCATCCAACTCATCCTTTGTTGCCCCCCTTCTCCTCCTGCCTTCAATCTTTTCCAGAATCAGGTCTTTTCCAATAGTTGACTTTTCCCATCAGGTGGCCAAAGTGTTGGATCTTCAGCTTCAGCATCAGTCCTTCCAGAAATTATTCAGGATAGATTTCTTTTAGGATTGACTGGCTTGATCTCCTTGCTGTCTGACACCACAGTTTGAAAGCATTATTTCTTTGGTACTCAGTCTTCTTTATGATCCAACTCTCACATCTCTATGTGACTACTGGAAAAACCAAAGCTTTGACTAGACGTAACTTTGTCAGTAAAAAGTAATGTCTCTGCTTTTTAATATGCTGTCTAAATGTGTCATAACTTTTCTTCAAAGGAGCAAGTGTCTTTTAATTTCATTTCTGCAGTCACCATCCGCAGTGATTTTGGAGCCCAAGAAAATAAAGTCTATCACTATTTCCATTGTTTCCCCATCTATTTGCCATGAAGTGCTGGGACTGGATGCCATGAACTTCATTGTTTTGAATGTTGAGTTTTAAGGCAGCTTTTTCACTGTCCTCTTTCATCTACATCAAGAGGCTATGGGTTCCTCTTCACTTAATGCCATTAGGGTGGTATCGCCTGCATATCTGAGNCTGGGACTGGATGCCATGAACTTCATTGTTTTGAATGTTGAGTTTTAAGGCAGCTTTTTCACTGTCCTCTTTCATCTACATCAAGAGGCTATGGGTTCCTCTTCACTTAATGCCATTAGGGTGGTATCGCCTGCATATCTGAGGTTATTGATATTTCTCCTAGCAATCTTGATTCCAGCTTGAGCTTCAGCCAGTCAAGCATTTTGCATGAAGTACTCTGCATATAAGTTAGATAAGCAGGGTGATAATATACAGCTCTGGGCTTCCCTTATGGATCAGCTAGTAAAGAATCCATCTGCAATGTGGGAGACCTGGGTTCAATCTCTGGGTTGGGAAGATCCCCTGGAGAAGAGAAATGCTACCCACTCCAGTATTCTGGCCTGTAGGATTCCATGGACTGTATAGTCCATAGGGCCTCAAAGAGTCAGACATGAATGAGAGACTTTCATTTTCATTTTTTTCACTCTGCATATAAGTTAAATAAGTAGAGTGATAATAATATACAGCCTTGACATACTCCTTTCCAATTTTGAACCAGTTCATTGTTCCATATCCGGTTCTAACTGTTGCTTCTTTTCCTGCATACAGGTTTTTCAGGAGGCAGGTAAAGTGGTCTGGTATTCCCAGCTCTAAGCATTTTCCGTAGTTTCTAGTGATCCACACAGTCAAAGGCTTTAGCACAGTCAATGAAGACATTTTTCTGGAGTTCCCTTGCTTTTTCTATGATCCAACAGATGTTGGCAATTTGATCTCTGGCTCCTCTCCCTTTTCTAAATCCAGCTTGTACATCTGGAAGCTCTTTGTTCATGTACTGCTGAAGCTGGCTAACATGTGAAATGAGTGCAATTGTGTGATAGTTTGAACATTCTTTGGCATTGCCCTTCTTTGGGGATGGAATGAAAACTGACCTTTTCTAGTCCTGTGGCCAATGTTGAGTTTTCAAATTTGCTGTCTATTGAGTGTAGCACCTTAACAGCATCATCTCTTACAGCTAGAATTTCATCACCTCCATCAGTTTTGCTCATAGTGATGCTTCCTAAAGCCCACTTCACACTCCAGGCTGTCTGGCTATAGGTGAGTGATCACACCACCATGGTTATCCTGGTCATTAAGACCTTTTTTGTATAGTTCTTCTGTGTATTCTCGCCACTTCTTTTTAATGTCTTCTGCTTCTGATAGATCCATACCATTTATGTCTTTTTTTGTGTGCCCATCTTTCCATGAAATGTTCCATTGGTATCTCCAGTTTTCTTGAAGAGATCTCTAGTCATTCCCATTCTGTTGTTTTCCTCTATTTCTCTGCACTGTTCACTTAAGAAGCCTTTCTTATTTCTCCTTGCTATTCTTTGGAACTCTGCATTCAGATGGTTATATCTTTCCTTTTCATCTTTGCCTTTCACTTCTCTTTTTTTCTCAGCTATTTGTTAAGTCCTCCTCAGACAAGCATTTTGCCTTTTTGCATTTCTTTTTCTTGGGGATGGTCTTAATCACTGCCTCCTATACAATGTTATAAACCTCTGTCTGTCCTCAGTCTTCAGGCACTCTCTCAGATCTAATCCCTTGAATCTATTTGTTACTTCCACTGTATAATCAAAAGGAATTTGATTTAGGTCATACCAGAATGGCCTAGTGGCCTTCCCTACTTTCTTCAATTAAAGTCTGAATTTTACAATAAAGAGTTCATGATTTGAGATACACTCAGCTCCCAGTCTTGTTTTTGCTGACTGTATAGAGCTTTTCCAACTTTGGTTACAAGAATATAATCAATCTCAGTATTGACTATCTGGTGATGTCCACGTGTAGAGTCGTCTACTTGTGTTGTTGGAAGAGGGTGTTTGCTATGATCTATGCGTTCTCTTGCCAAAACTCTTTTAGCCTTTGCCTTGCTTAAATTTGTACTCCAAGGCCAAACTTGCCTGTTACTCCAGGTTTCTCCTGCCTTCCCATTTTTGTATTCTACTCCCCTATGATGAAAAGGACTTTTTTTTTTTTTTTTTTTTTTT
>SJYV01022272.1:0-11870 GCA_006410875.1 Neotragus pygmaeus
GGTCATGTATGGATGTGAGAGTTGGACTGTGAAGAAGGCTGAGCGCCGAAGAATTGATGCTTTTGAACTGTGGTGTTGGAGAAGACTCTTGAGAGTCCCTTGGACTGCAAGGAGATCAACCAGTCCATTCTAAAGGAGATCAACCCTGGGTGTTGTTTGGAAGGACTGATGCTAAAGCTGAAACTCCAGTACTTTGGCCACCTCATGCGAAGAGCTGACTTATTGGAAAAGACTCTGATGCTGGGAGGGATTGGGGGCAGGAGGAGAAGGGGATGACAGAGGATGAGATGGCTGGATGGCATCACGGACTCGATGGACGTGAGTCTGAGTGAACTCCGGGAGTTGGTGATGGACAGGGAGGCCTAGCTGTTGCAATTCTTGGGGCTGCAAAGAGTCGGACACGGCTGAGCTACTGAACTGAACTGAGGCTGCACAAGAATGGGCCTTGGGCCTGGAATACTTCCTTAAAAGAAATAAAGAACAGTACTTCCTGTACTGAACGTGTCACCTTATTTGGGAATATCTTTGCCTGTTGCAGGCTCAGCGTGTGCTCCTCTTTGTTCTGCTTAAGCTTGTGTGTCATTATGGCATATGGCCAATCCCACCACTCCTGTTCCCTGCGGGAGACGACAAAGCCCTCTTGCTGCAGCATAAGAGAGGTTCACAGAGGCCACCTGCCAGCATGGCTTGAAGCACAGTGGCCCAGGAAAGCCCAGACAAGAGCAGCCGACTCCATACCACCCTGCAGATACATGAAAAATAATACATAATACTTGTAAGCCATTGAATCTTGCAATGGTTGGTTAGGTAAAAAGAGCTAACTGATACTAAGTCATTTATACAATACTGTGTTCTGCAGTAAATACCTCTCTATTGAGAGACTATACCATATATAAAATATTATCATGTATATATTTTGCTCTCAATTTAAAAATTTTGTTCTTATGTAAATTTGATATGAACTAAACTTCATGTTTGTAGTCAGTCATTTTTATATCACTTTAGTCACTTGGTATAAACCCAACTGATATGAAACAATACTGACAGCATCATGTTTAACATCCCACCTCTCTATTACTAGGCAGGTAATAACTGTCATAAAACTATCATTAGCTCTTATTGTCATGAAAGTTTCAATATGTTAATGTTAATTAAACATTTTCATCTGATTCTTAATCTTCCTTGTGGTCAATAGAGACCACATTATTTGTGAACTAATCAAATTTAAGCGGTGATTATTCTAATTCTAGATTTTGATGAAGCCTAAAAGACATTATGAACCAGTAAATCCTCATCTGCAAAATATCCAAGGCACCAAAGGTGGTAAAACAAATGTGATTTTCACTGAAAATAATTTATTTCCTTGGGAAAGCTGAAACTATTTCCTTCTACATCCAACAGATACAATAACAAGAAAATAATTTTGATAATTTTGGGACAGAGAAAGGAAGATGATACATAAGATATAGTGTTTTTCATCAATAAAAAGTATATACAATATTCCTACCTTAAATAATATGTACTTGTGTACATACACACACATAAGCATGGATGGATGGACAAGTGGAAGTGGGGAAGGGAGGCTAGGATGTATAATGTGTCAAAAGATCCTCACCTTCACTCCAGTAACCAAAACAAGTTTGGTAAACAAAAAACCATTAAAAAAAAATATATCCATCAGAGATCTGAGGATGCAAAAAGACCCGTACGAACTAAATTCCAGAAGTAAATGAGCCCTTCAGAGGAAAGGAGAGACCCATGGCTGTTTTATTTCTAGCAGGTGAGAAGGGAGACAAAAAATTGGCTGTGGTTGGGGTAAGGAGAAACCAGCCTATTTTTTACCGGCTGCATGCAGGCTGAAAGGATGGGACAGAATTCAGAGAAGCCCCACTACAAAGCAAGCCTCTTTTTACCTGCCAAGTTTTTCCCACGGTTTTCACCAATTGCTTGGGGTAGTGCTCTGAACGTAGAGGGTGGGGCGGAAAAGTGGAGAGAAATTCATCTAAGGCACTCTGGGATTTCATGTGACGGAGGCTACTTGTGTCCAGGAGAACAGAGAGACCTTTCTAAGGGAGTCGAAGTCTTCAGAGTGTAGAGCATCCGTCCTCAGTAGGCTTGGGCCAGACATCAGGAGAAAAAAGTTCTTCAGAGATAAAGAAAGCCAGGGGCAGGACTAAGAATGGAAATCCCCTAGTGGCCCAAAGACCTGACACCTAGGTTATAAAGCAGAGAGATATTCATCACAGTTTGCAAAGACATGCTTCTGCTGATCTGTTAAATCTGCTGGTGGTCAGAACTCAATCCCTGCTGAGGGGAAAGATCTGACCTTACCCTCAAAAGATTAGTAACAAAATGAATCATATTGAAGGTGCAAAAAAGCATGACCCCAGCCCAACCACAGACTGACTCAACCCCCACACCCTCACCAGGCTGAAAGAAGGGACATTCTCTTTTCTGAAGGCAAAGGCTATTTATTTACTTCAGGCTTTACTGTTCTTAAAATACAATGTGTGGTATGTAACCCAAAAATTACAGGCAAGGAAGCAAGAAAGTCAGTCAAAAGTCAATAAAAGCAAATGCAGCAGCATATCCTTCACAGGATATATTTAATAAACAGGTAAATAATACTAGTATTCAATGAGAAGTATAGAAAGTTTATATTTTTAACTTTCTTTTTATAAAAGCATACCAAAATTCTGAGTATTTATTCCACTCCAGATACTAACTTAAGATACTAGAGCTGCAAAATAAAACATAGTTCATCTAGCACTTATGGAACTCACAAGCTACTGGGAAAGACAGATCTGTAAAGAACCATAATCCAATCTAAGAAATGCTATCATAGAAAGGTAAAAAGAGTATTATGGAAAGCACAGAATATCAAGTTGGAAGAGTCACAGATAGATAGCTTCAGAGAGAAAGACATCTAAACTCAGTTTTTTAGAATGAGTGGGATTTCACGGACGGCTATGAAAGGGTACAGCAGTAAAAGGATAAGGAAGGACATGGAAGAATAAAAGTATGGGGTAGTTTTAAGATACAAGAAATAATTCAGTGGTTTTAGACTGAGGTTTTAGACAGGGCTGAGAAGTATGTTGGGAGAAAGGAAGGGAGGAAGGAAAGATATGTGATTAAACAAGTAATCAGAGCCAGAATGAAGCAACCTTTAATACCACATCAAAGATTAGGGAAAGTTTTTAAGCAGGGAAATAATAAAATCATATTAATATTTGTGACAAATATTTCTAGGACTTATAATATTACATTATAATTATTTATAAATTAGCCTCCAACTGACTATGAACAGGGTAAGAAAAGGTGATAGAGACTGAACAAAGACTAAGGGAAATATGATTAGATGGATGAGATTAAGAAAATTACCTGATCTTTTTCCTGCAACTGTGATTTTTATTACAAAAATTATTAATACCATTGTCACATTTATCAATAACAAAGCTTATTAATATGGCAATTCTAGTTTGATTTACTTCCTCACAAAGATATGGGCTCCCTTGGTGGCTCAGATGGTAAAGAATCTGACTAAAATGCAGAAGACCTGGGTTCAGTCCCTGGGTGGGAAGATTAGGGAATGTCTATCCACTCCAGTATTCTTGCCTGCAGAATTCCGAGGACAGAGGAGCCTGGCGGGCTATAGTCCACGGGATCACAAAGAATCGGACATGACTGAGTGACTAATACTAACAAGAAGATATACATAAAAGTTCTTTTTATAATTCCCAAGTATTAAGTTTATTAAGAGAACAATGCATAATTTCATTCTGACTTAGAAAAAGAAGTGTATTAGTTATAAATGTGTTAGACTATAAGTAACCTTGAAAAATAAGAGGCTTAAACAAGAATGAGGATTATTTACCCTTTCAAGTCTAAGGATAGGCAATTCAGGAAGGTTAGTGGCTCAACAAAGCCATCAGAGACCCAGGTATCTTCTCCATTTTTCCACTATGCCATCTTCAGTATATAGTTTTTACATTCATTCTCCTAAGAAAGCTGTTGTACTTTCATGTGTTGAATTTATATTTTAGGCAGAAAACAAGGAAAAAGCAAAGTGCCAAAGATGCAAGTTAGCTAAGCCTGTACCTTTTAAAATGCTACCAAGTAAATTCTACTGGTAAATTCGGTAAATACTGGTAAATTCTACTGGTAAAATCAGTAAATTCTACTGATTATTAGCCATAATGTGGCCAGCTTTAGCTAAAAGGGAGTCTAGGAAGGGGAGTCTGCTTAGCTAGGGTCATGGCTATCCTTATCAAAATTCTATTAAAGAAAGAAAGATGTATGGATACGGGTAAGCAACAACCACAGTGTGGCAGAGAACATAGCATAAAATCTTGAGCAGCTTTTAATCCAACAACTAAGAGATGTAAGCTGCTGAACACCCTCATGTGCCTTTAAAGGGAGATAAGTACTACTGCTCTTTGGTAAGCAGTTCATGTGTGTTATTAATGTGGGTTTAGGTACACGTCATCCACTTGAAAGAATGTTGCCAGCATAATATAATTTGAAGAATAAACTTAAGAAGACACGGAGAGAAATTTTGGAAGTTTACCTAAGTTCATTACATACAAAAAGGCTCCTAGATTTATTACAAATGGCTGGCATTTTATCTGTTGCATTTATCAACACCAGTGAAAGTATGCATACTTGTTACAACTCCAAGTAGCAGAAGAACAAACACCTGCACAAATTCAATATTCTAGATGCTTACCAGGAAAGGCAGGGCAAAGCAGATGCTACTTCCCTTCTTGCCCAAATATTTTCAAAATATTAAGCTATTTTTGTTATTGCAAAGAGAACAAAATTCACAGAACTAAGCATTTAACAATTGGCTACTATATTTATGACAGATGGCTACATTTACAATTACTAACAGTCTTACTACTGTTTGAATATAAAAACCAAAAAGCTACATAAATTACATGCTCAGTTGCCTTACTTCTAATTTAAGGGAACAAGAATTAATTTGATCTAACTATTTTCAATATTTGCCAACAGGATTAACTCAATGATGTATGGAAAGATAATACTGTATTCACCATCTTCCACTTCTTACCACTAAACAATGTATCAGCTTGCTTTTCTACTAAAATTGCATAAAATAGATAGGACAGCTAATTTAAACAATTGTTTGCACATTCAATATTTGTAACCTGAATCTTGCATGAATGACTGAAAGCAGTGAGTTAGAAGGTTTAGCTCAGCTCCTGCCTGGAGTGATGGATGGCCTCGAAGAATTTCTTGTTCACTGACCAGATCAATCACATAACAGAATTTTTAAAAAAAAATCAGCTTTAAACTAGATTCCCAACATTTCCATCTGTATGCAAGTGTTATAGGAAGAAATATATCATAAAACACAATGTGAAACTACTTTAAAATAACAAAAATCCACCAAAAATGCTGTAGAATGCAAATACAGAAGACAAGGCAACTGAATGATATTCTAGGTTTTAACTGAATATTAATTCAAACTTTGTTACATAAACAAACATGTTACATATAACCCAAAAGGTACTATAATTTATAATGATATCTTGAAACAGCTCAGACTCATAAGTAAAAGGGTTTGACAAATCATTGAAAGAGCTGCAATTCTGAAAGTATTTAGAGTTGATTTTATTTAATTAAACTAAAAGGCAGTGTTGTGGCAATTATTATATCTGTGCTGTTTTTAATTATTCCAATGGCTGTCCCAAAAAAATGAATGTGAAACAGTAAACAAACAACTGATGGTTCAACTTACAGTAATTAATTCATTAATGGTTAATGTTGAAACCTAACAGAAGCCATGACAAGCTTCAAGGACTAAAGTAAAAAAAAAAGTTACAATTACGGGAAAAGTTGGGTCACTGCCCAGAAGGGGCTGAGATTATCATCCCCCCCGACCTTGAGACTCAGACAGTCAGCATATTCCCTGTAGCCTGGTTAGAACCAGCCCAGATAACACGAAACGTCCCTAAGCAAGCCCGCATGCGCAAGCCAGCCCAGATAACACGAAACATCCCTAAGCAAGCCCGCATGCACAAAAACTAACCAATTAGTATTGCCAAAAAAAGCCTTACGTCCGCACACGCGCATTGTATAAACAATCAACTTATGTCAAATAGCTGTCTTTGTTCTAAGTCTATAAATACCCCTGTAACCCTAGGCTCGGGGCCCTCTTGCCTCTCTGCTGCGTTGGAGCTGGCGGAGTGCCCTAACTCGAGTTAGAAATAAAATTCCCTTCTTGCTTTTGCATGCTGTGGTGAGTTGATTTGTCCGTCTGAGTGGGGACCTGGACCTGGAGCATAACAGTTAACTCCCAAACATCTATGGTGATGAGGGAATGAGCTGTACTGTATACGGATCATGGCTAGCAAGGCCCTCCTCAGTGTGTGCTACAACAGGTTTGACTGGTTTGAGAGGCTCCGGTAAGCTTCTTCCCCAGCTCTGCATGCAGTGATGTCAACTTGATAGCTTGAAAGTGGTCACAGCAGGAGTATACTTGCACTACAGAGATTTTGTGGTTGTGCAGTCACTCAGTTGTGTCTGACTCTTTGTGACCACAAGGACTGCAGCACACCAGGCTTCCCCTTCCTTCACTAACTCTCAGAGTTTGCTCAGACGCATGTCCATCGAGTCAATGATGCCATCCAATCATTTCATTCTCTGCTGTCCACTTCTCCTCCTGCCCTCAATCTTTTCCAGCATCCAGAGATTAGCAAACTCTAAACACCAGAGCTTCTCAACACCTTACCTCCACCCTAGAGGTAAATATTTGGCATAACAGGACAGTGAGAGCTCATTCCTAGGTTTGGGGTCAGGCAGTAGGCTAGGAGGCTGAAGGAGCTGAGAATTGAAGGGCATAAAGTTTAGCTCTTGAAGAACATGTGCAAAATAGGCAGGCCCAGACCCCAGATAATCCTCAAGGTGCCCTGGGTGTTAGAACTATAGAAATGGCATTTATCACCTTCTATGGCTTTAGGCATTAGCCTTCTCTTCTTGAGTAAGTTTAACCCCATTTGGAGTAGAAGTGAGAGGAGGAAGAGGAAGAACAGGAGGAGAATGAGGACCAGGAAGAAGGAAGAAAATGAGAAAGAAACATGAAAAGAAAAAAAGTAGAAGGCAAGGAACAAGAGTAAAGAAAGATGGAGAGAAAAGAGGCAAAGAGAAGTAAAAGAAGGGAAAGAGGAAGGATGAGGAAGAGGAAGAGGAAACAGAGATGGAGGAAAAGAAAGAAAAAAGAGGAAGAGAGAAAACAGCAGGAGTAGAAAGGAGGGAGAGTTGGAAGGTGGAGGAAGAAGAGGAGATACTCATGCTTCATGTGCACAGGCAGAAAAAAGTCCAAAAAATGCCACCACATGGAGGTCTCTTGGGGATAACCTGAAGAGATGGAGGCTGCAGAACTGGGGACAGTAACCTTTGTGCTATAGGAGTCTGTTTTACTCTTCAGGGGCCAGAGACTAGGTTTCTCTTTCACAGCAACAAGCAAATGTTCACCATGATTCTATATGTAGGCAGCACCACTGTGCCCAGCTAGGAGGAGATGCTAGGAAGAAGACAGACCCCAGGTTGTGGCCAGCTTTTGGGGGGCAGTGGTTTTCAAACTTCAAGTGCCTCAAGCATCACCTGGAGGATTGCTGGGTTATGCCCCCAGCTTCTATTTCAGTATTTCAGGGGTGGAACCCAGGAATCTGTAAGTCTAACAAACTCCCAGGTTGTTGATGCTGAGGTAAAACAGTTATTTAGTTTAAAAAAAAAAAAAAAATCCTGGAAAGGATTACAACCCACATCCTAAAGTCTTATTAGTCAGCATCTTGGCAAGAATTCAAATCAGAGAAATACAGGCTAATAATGAGGGGCAGGAGTCTGAGAGGGAAGCAGAAAGACATCACAGGGCCATTTTCAGCTGGCTGTAGCATATATACATGTTTCTTCAGAAGCCAACTCTGCAGTCTCTTTCTGAATCAGTCCCTGAAATCTTCTCCATGCCCTCAGGGATAGGTCTTCCAAAACCATTTTTACACCAATGAGCACAACTGAACTGAACAGGAGAGAATGCTTGACTCAAACTAACACAATCATATTCTCTATGTATTTGAAATTGCCTGGTTAGACTGGAAATGAAGCAGAAACACAGGAAAAGCCAAGATGAAAAAGACAGCGAGTGCTTAAGGTTTTTAGTGTTGGGTGCCATGCCAAGATCCTTACTGCTCTTGGACTTTGCATGACACCCACATACCTGACATTTGACATCTCCACTACTATATTTTAATTCACTCAAGTTGGTTTGGTTAACTGAAATGAGTCCAAATGAATCTAAAGCCCCTCTCCATGACTGTTAACTTAACTACTAAAATAAACCCATGTATTCTCTGGAACTTGGGATATGCATTGTGGAGTGTGATACATTAACCTTCCTTAGCAGTCTATGCCAGGGTTCTACCACCAAGCTGGTGAGAAAACACATAAATAACAACAATAAAAAACCCCTAATGCTCATTTCTTTTTGTCGGGCATTAAGAAAGTTTTATACATACATCTTTCTTACTATTTTTTAAATTTAAAGCAACACAGTCATTACTATTTGTTACTAGGAATATCACTTGGTATTCTTTATGTCAAAAGTTAACAGAATACCAACCCAAGCTAGCTCACTTAATAAATGGAATTTAATAGCTCACATAATTGGAAACCACAAATGTAGGGTAGGCTTCAAGGCTGACTGATTTAACAGCTCAAAACAGTCATCAATGAACCAACTTCTATTTCTCCCTTCTTGTCACCTGGATCAACTTTATCGTCATGGTCACATCATGGGTGCTAGATGGAAAAGTTGCTCCTAGGCATTCTAAACAAGGCTCTGATTGGATCAGAGAATGTTGGATTTGTCTCCTAAAAGAATAATTATAGCAAAATTGATGGAACATGCTAAATGACCTACCAACCAGAGCCCATATATTCCTTTCTCCAGGGGATCTTCCCAATCCAGGGATTGCATCTAGGTCTCCTGCACTGCAGACACTTAACCCTCAAACAATTTTGGGGGAATTTGTGTATGTACACATATGCTCCCACTTTTATGTATATACACAAAGAAAAAAGTAAAAGCAAATGTGGCAGAGTATTAATAACTGGTGATTCTGGGTAAAGGGTATAATATGCAGTTCTTTGTACAACTTTGCTTTATGTTTGAAATTATTTCAAAATAAATAGTTTTAAATATTTAAAAATTAATTTTAGATCTCATGTCTCTACAACTTTTCTCAAAGCATGAGGCAATACTGCTTTGCACTACATACCACTTAATTTTCATAGGGCAAAAATGTTGACAATAAATAATCAAGTTTTCTTTTAACTTGTTTAGTAGAACTTCGTTGCTTACTCTGGTAGAGGACAATATGTCTTGGTCAAACCATGCTGCTTCCTTTTCTTCTGGACACAGAACCAGATAGACTCTTCAGCTTCCAATACTGTTATGGGTTGTACATGAATTCTGGCAAGAGGAATATGACCTCATATACATGATTCTCTAGGCTCTTCCTTTGTCTGCTGACCAGATACAGAGGATCCGCTAGAAGACTCTGATGTCCTAGGGGGCGTAGGTTCCTGAATGACTGTTGAGGGGCAGAGCCCCTACTACTGGCCTACACTGGACTGTGATATGAATAAGAAATGAATGTGTTAAGTCACTGAGATTTGTGGATTCTTTTACCAATAAGCCTACCTAACAAAGTTATGTAACTTATAAAATAGAATAACACAAGGGTGATGCTCCATGAAAATATACTAACTAAGGATGTCATGTATTTGTTTTCATAAATACACTTCAGCACAGAAGTTTCTCAAAGTGTGCTTAAAAGATCTTTGAGGGTCTCTAAGACTCTTTCAGGGGCTTTGTGAGGCCAAAATGATTTCAAGAACAATACCAAGATGTTTTTTGTCTCTTTCACTCTTACTCTCTCACAAGTATACTGCTTTCCAGAGGTGACATGATGTATTAGTATTATATCATAAGAAAGTGAACGCAAAAGCCAATATAAGAATGTTCCTGTCTTCTATCTAGCCAGACATTGAAGAGATTAGCAAAAGTATAAAATAATGCCACTGTTTTTTCTACTTTCCAAAATATAGATATTTTATGTTATAGCTATTTAGAGTTTCTTATGGTAACATGCAATGGTTTATTATTTTTAAATACTACAAAGGTTTTAAATTTCTCAGTTTTAATTTCTAATATGGTAAATACTGAGAGATATAATCCATATAAAAAAATTCTTTTGAGGTTTTCAGTAATTTTTTAAGGGTTTCCCTGGTGGCTCAGATGGTAAAAGTGTCTGCCTACAATGCGGGAGACCCAGGTTCGATCCCTGGGTTGGGAACATCCCCTGGAGAAGGAAAGAATGTAAAGGTGTCCTGAGACCAAAAAAAAGTTGGAGATCCACTGTTTATCAACAAAGTGCGAATATCTCTAAGAGTTAGAACATTTTACATAAAATAAACCCATACTGTCAAAATATAATAGGACAGTGAGAGTTCCCAGAGATCAGGGTCCAAGACATGGCAGGTGCTCAACATGTAATTGCTATATTAGTAAACTGTACAACAGTGATGAAATTCACATTTATGAGTATTGTGATAATTGAATGAGATGACGGATGCTTGTGTTTGATTATACACTATTATTGTCCATAATTATTTACTGTCTCTTTTTCACGTAAGAGGTATATAACCCCTGCTCCACTGACTCTAGTCATGGCCATATGACTTGCATTGGCCAATAGACATAAGTCAAAGTGACATGAGCCACACATATTTGAGCAGAAGCTTTAGATTAGATTGTATGGTTCTGCTCAGGTTCCTGCATTTCTGCCTTTGCATCACGAACAGAATGTTCCAGACAGGAGCTGTTTGTTCAATCCAGGCTCTGGAATAAGAAGACACCTAGCTGACCTCTAGCTAAATCAGAGCTGCAGCTCACCTGCAGCTCTAAGGCAACGTGAGATAGAGATATATGAAATTGGTATTAACCACCTTAGCAAACTTGGCAAATACAATATGAAACAAGCCTAACATATTGTAGATGTTCAATAAACCAAACCATTCTAATCAGTGCTACTGTTTAGCAAGAGAAGCATTAAAGAAATGTGGCTTAGTCCTTGAGTGACTGCAATGAAGCTGGGCCTTCCCTGATTAACTAACACAGTCTATACAGTACTATTTCAGTTTAGTTTAGTTCAGTTCAGTCACTCAGTCGCGTCTGACTCTTTGCGACCCCATGAACTGCAGCACGCCAGGCCTCCTTGTCCATCACCAGCTCCCAGAGTCTACCCAACTCATGTCCATTGAGTCGGTGATGCCATCCAGCCATCTCATCCTCTGTCGTCCCCTTCTCCTCCTGACCCCAATCCCTCCCAGCATCAGAGTCTTTCACAATGCATCAGCTCTTTGCATGAGGTGGCCAAGTACTGGAGTTTCAGCTTCAGCATCAGTCCTTCCAAAGAACACCCAGGGCTGATCTCCTTTAGAATGGACTGGTTGGATCTCCTTGCAGTTCAAGCGACTCTCAACACCACCACAGTTCAAAAGCATCAATTCTTCAGTACTCAGCTTTCTTCACAGTCCAACTCTCACATCCATATATGACCACTGGAAAAACCACAGCCTTGACTAGACGGACCTTGGTTGGCAAAGTAACGTCTCTGCTTTTGAATATGCTATCTAGGTTGGTCATAACTTTCCTATAAGCGTCTTTTAATTTCATGGCTGCAATCACCATCTGCAGTGATTTTTAAGCCCCCCAAAATAAAGTCTGACACTGTTTCCATTGTTTCCCCATCTATTTCCCATGAAGTGATGGGACCAGATGCCAT
>SJYV01022277.1:0-12201 GCA_006410875.1 Neotragus pygmaeus
GGAGGGGGCAGTGGCCGCCCTGCCTGGTCCCTCAGGCTGGTCCCCTGCCTGTGTCCGGCAGGGAAGGCAGTCCTGGCCCCTTCCTGGAGGGGCCTCCCCTTCAACTACCAGGCCTTGGTCACCACAGGTGTGACATGCTGCTTTTTTTAATTTTATTTTTTTATGAAAAGAACCAGTGTCAATCCACAGACCCTCTGAGAAATCAGGCCGGCCGGGCCGAGCCAGCAGCCCCTCTCCCCAGCTCAGAGGCTCAGTGGCGAGGGGTGGCCCTACCGAGTCTTCAGGATGGGGTGGGGCCGGGCCTCTGGAGCCCAGGGAGCCCCTCGGCCCCCTCCCACCAAAGGGTTCACCTCACACTTGAATGTACAACCCACCCGGCTATCAGGAAGGCCCTCCGTCCTCAGCCCCTGCCTCTTGCTGCTGTCCTGTCCCTGAGCCCCTGCAGGTCCCGCCCCACCTGCACCCAGAGCTAGAAAGGGTGGCCTGGGGGCCCTGGGCCTGGAGGGAAGGGTCAGCGTCAGCCGCTTGGGGCAGACGCAGAAACCTCAAGGGTCTGTCGTGGAAGGCGTCCTTTTTCCTTGTAGCTAATATAAGGCCTGTGTACCCTCTTCAGTATTTGTAGATGCTCCTCCCGCCCCTCCTACTCTGATGGCATTCTGGTCCCACCCCAGCCTGGGAAGGGGCCTTGCAGGGACCTCTCCAAAAAAAAAAGGAAAGAAAAAAATAAAGAAAACCCACAGAAATATGTTTCAGCACAGGCAGTTTTCTTCTAATTCTGCTCCCCCATTTGTAAAAACCCCAGACTCGGATGTGGCGGAGCTCAGGCTCAGCTCAAGGCCCGCTTTCTGGGCGCCCCAGGAAGAGCAGGTGCGGCCCAGGCTGGGGTGGCCCCGGGGGGCAATGGCCGCCCTGGAAGCTCCCTGCTCTGCCCCTCTCCCACCTTTATATAAATTCTCTGAATCACCTTTGCATAGAAAATAAAAGTGTTTGCTTTGTAAGAAAAGTCTGGAAAGTAGCGGAATGATCTTGAGGTTTCAGGGGAGCCTCTAGTCACCATCTCTTGGGTCTGAAAGAGAGAAACTAAGTGGCCCCAAGGCTTCTAACCTCGGGCCGGGGGGCAGCTGGAGCTGGAGACCTGCCCCCAGCCACAGCTGGGCACAGTTCCTCACCTGCAGGCTCAGCCTTCCTAGGCTGCCACAGACCTTGGCAGGGTGGGTGGCAACATTGTGGCTGGAGGCTGAGAGGTGGCTTGGTGGGGAGATGCCATGGGCTCTGCAGGCAGCGGCTGGAAGAAATAAAGCTGATCCGAGAGCCCTGGGTCAGCATGGGAGCCGGCAAGCCGGGTCCCCACCCCGAGCCCAGCCTGTGACCACCCCAGCCCAGTACCTTGCAGCCCATGGCCAGGAGGGCGTGGAGTAGCACCACCACAGACAGCAGCACCCCAGCTGCCAACCGGGTGTCCTCACGGACAACGGGCCAGAGGGTAAACACCAGGCCGGCGGCCGACAGGGCTAGGGCCAGGGCCCCGAAGAGCCACTGCAGCCATGGGACGGGGATGAGCCACAGGACCTGGGGGGGATACAGGCAGCTGGCTAGCAGGTCGTCCCTGTGGCGCCCAGGACCCACCTATCCCTGGGCCCCACTCACCACAGTGGGGATGAAGACAAAGAGGGAGTAGCCGTAGACGCACACGGTTTCCAGGAAGGTGTAAAGCCCCATGCGCTCCCGGACACCCTTGCGCCACCGCAGGAAGCCCCACAACGCCAGCGGCACCAGCCACGCGTAGCAGTAGATGGTGATGCTGGCCACAGTCACTGCGGGCCAATCGGGTTATCACTCCCAGGCCCCATGGCACCCTGAGCCCTGCCAGCTCCCAGGCCTTGCCCACTTCACTTGCCTTTGTGGAACTGGGGGCTGTAGTGGATGGATGGGTCCCTCCTCTGGGCCAGCACCAGGGTCAGGTTGCCAGTGATGGCCAAGACGAAGGCGAGCGTGGCACAGATCCAGAAGGGGCCTGTGGGTGGAGCACGGTCAGGGCCCCAGGGTGGGAGCTCCCAGACTCGTGACCTGCCCCATCCGGTCCCAGCCTCTTTCCAAGCTCCCGGCTGCCTCCATCCCCACCGCTCCCTTGATATGGTGTCATATGGGTGACAGACTAGCAGCTGAATCCAGCCTTCATCCCTCATCTCTCTTGGCCTTTCAGTGGCCTTTGATATAGCTGATCCCCCTCCATCTGGAAACACTCTCCATGTGGTTCCCAGGATTTTACCCTCTTGCTTTTGTGTCATCTCACTGGCAACTCCTCAGCCTCTTTGACTCCCTGAGCTCTTTAACAATGAGGGGCCCACCCAGGCCAGTTCTCAAACCTCTTCTGTGTTCATTCACCCCGTTTGTGAGCTTGTCCAACCTCAGGGCCTTCTGCCACCTCTGCCCACAACCCCCAGTGTCCCAAGTCTGGGCCTCTGCCTTGAACCTGGGGCTCCTATTCAACGTTCCATTTCGCCTAGCACTCCCAGTCTTTCCCTTAGAATCTTCTCGCCTTTTCCCATTGATAAATGGAATTCCCTCTTTCTGGGGAAACTGTTAGTCACTCAGTCGTGTCCAACTCTGACCCCATGGACTGTAGCTGTCATGCTTCTCTGTCCATGGAATTGTCCAGTGAGAATACTGGAGTGGGTTGCCATTCCCTTCTCCAGGGGATCTTCCCAATCCAGGGNCCAGTCTTTCCCTTAGAATCTTCTCGCCTTTTCCCATTGATAAATGGAATTCCCTCTTTCTGGGGAAACTGTTAGTCACTCAGTCGTGTCCAACTCTGACCCCATGGACTGTAGCTGTCATGCTTCTCTGTCCATGGAATTGTCCAGTGAGAATACTGGAGTGGGTTGCCATTCCCTTCTCCAGGGGATCTTCCCAATCCAGGGATCGAACCCTGGTTTCCTGCATTGCAGGCAGATTCTTTACCATCTGAGCCACCAGGGAAGGTCCCGCTTTCTCACAGTCCAGGCAAAAGCTGGGCAGTATCCTTGCCACCTCTCCTCCTACCCCATGTCAAGTGTGTCAGCACACCCTGTTGGCTCCATCTTGCCCATTTGCCAGGATCTAACCCCCACTCTCCACCCCGCCAGGCCAGGCCCATGATCCCACACACAACTCCCTGGTCCTCCAGCTTCTGCCCTTGCCCTGCACAGGGCCTGCAGCACCCAAGGGCACTTGGCTAAGCACTCTTCTCACCAAAGCATAGGAGGCCCATGTGACCTCACTGGTCACCTCTGGGGCCTGCTGGCAGCTTGTTCCAGAGCAGTCACAGTGCTGCCCTGCAGTGCAAGCCTGCATCCGCCACATGCCTCTTTGGTGATATTCTTCCCCCGGGTTTCACCACCCTTAACCCCGACACCAACAAGACTCATTCCCTCACCCTCCTCAGAAGGGCCTTCCCTGAGCAAACCACACGACATAGCAGCTCCCACCCTCTAAACACTCTGCTTCTCTTCCCAGCCCCGCAGCCCTCTGCAGCCTCGCTTGGCCCTGTCTACATGAACAGAGTACATTTCAGTTCTACCTGAGTGACTCTGCTTTGTGCTCACCTGTATACCAGGGCCTGGCCCTCTGTCAACATGTGTTGCATCAATAACTGAATGAACTGAATGCACAGTCTCACTCACCATACAAGTCTGGCCGATTCCGCAGGTGGTGCCGTACGAAGTTGTGGCTGGGTCGGGGCAGCAGTGACCCTTTGATCCGGTCCAGGACCTGGGGGGCAAGGCTAGGACCTAGGACAGAAGCCCATCTGGGGCTCCTCACTACCCACAAAGGAAAGAGGGTCACCCTCATTAGGGGTTCCTTCCCTGCTGACCTCCCACCTCCTCTCTCCATGCTCTCATTTCTCTCCTGTGGCCTGGAGCCCCTACTCAGTATCCCACTGTCCCCCAACTCTGAAGGACGCTCCAGGGCCTGCCATCTTTTTCTTAGCTTCCCCCTCCTCTCTGCTTGGCTGCCCTGGACTCCCCTGCTCCCCACCGCCTCCTGCCCCCAATAAGAACTGTCAACAAATCCTGGGTAATCTCCTTCCCCCATCTCCGCCAGCATGTTCCCTACTCCAAAACTCTGGCTTATTACCATCTCCCATCCTGGCCTCCAATTTCATGTTACTCAGTCCTTTCCTGCTCTGAACCCTTCCATGACTCCCTAGCACCTTTAGGATAAAACCCAAACTCCTTAGTAGAGCTCATGAGACCCTTGGTGATCTGGCCTCTCTGCCTGGCCCCCACCTCACTCTCCAGACTGAGTGAGAGGCAGCCTCCGCAGTAGTGGTTGGCTTCTCTCACCTCTGGTCCCCTGCCTATGCTGTTTCCTGTGCCTGGAACACACTTATGCTTCTCTCCACTCTAAGTCTACCTGCTTGTCTAAGTCCCAGCAAATCTGTTGCCTTGTCCGGGGGCCTTTCCCTGTGCACCATGTCACATGTGCTCCCCGTGTTCCCAGGAGTCCCACTCAGTCCACATCCACGCAGTGCACACAGTCATGTCTACCAGCCTGGGTGGGAGCTGTTCTCCCATGTGCCTATTGCCAGCAATGGCCCAAGGCCTGGTGCACGGTAAGTTCTCAGTGAATAGTGGCTGGACCCCATCCCACCAGCTTCCAGGTCTGACCTGTGAGGTGTCCACGTCGAAGAAGCTCTGATAGTAGCCAAAGGTCCAGAAACCAGGCTGCTGCTTCTCCTCCTGTAGGAGCTGCACAGTGCAGACTTTCAGTGCTGGGGGTGCGGGAGCGGGGGTGGAGGGGTGCGCCAGAGGGAGGGTAGGAGGGACAAGACAGAGGCAGGGCCCAGGGACTCCTGGGACTCACCACGGTCTCGTCGCTCTCCTCTACCTCATCTTCAGCTCCGAAACTGCCGCCTGAGTCCATTGCCACAGCCACGTGCCCCTTAGGGCTCAGCTGATCACTTCTGGTGGTGGTCTCATTCGGGGTCTGGGCCAGCAGATTAGTAGCTTCCTCGAACTCTGTCGAGAAGGAATATGGGACACAGGTGTATTTGGGAGTTGAGGCAATTTCGTTTGGCCCACAGCTCGTCTGGGGAGACTGGCGTGCTGCCGTCCATGGGGTCGCAGAGTCGGGCATGACTTAGTAACTGAATGACATCTGGGAGCCAAGAGTAACCATCCCCACCTCAGTGTTACCCCCAGCCCAGAGTTTCCTAAACTGTGGTGAGTGGGAAGGAAGCATGTCCCCTCCTTCCTAACATAGGACCACAATGAGGGCTGGCTCAGGGATGGGGCAGAGCCTCAGATTTGTGGTCTGAGTTTAAGGTGGGAGCGGTGGCAATGCAAGAAGAAGATGCAGGAGACCCGGGTTTGATACTTGGATTGGGAAGGTCCCCTGGAGGAGGAAGTGTCAACCCACTCCAGTATTCTTGCTGGGAGAATCCCATGGACAGAGGAGCCTGGCCGGCTACAGTCCACGGGGTCGCAAAGAGTCGGACACGACTTGAGAGACTAAGGACGCACGGGGTTCGAGTTAGGAATGGGTTTCATGTCTGGGTGGTTGTTCACAGCTGACTGGGGTTCGGGTTAGATCTGAGTTGGAAACTCGATGGGAGGTTTCGGCCAGTGGAAGGAATAGGGTTCGGGCCGGGTCGCGGCTGCACTCACCGTGGAAGGCCAGCTCGTCAGCCGCTGCCATGGTCTCTCAGGGTCGTCACCGCATCCCTCTGAGGATAGAGGCCAATCAGACTCTCTCTCGACACCAGTCGGCGCCCCTCCTGGACGCCAGCCTCAGCCCTGAGCCCGGCCTGGCGGCTACCGCACCCACCAGTACGTGTACCCGCCTCTCCTGCCCCACAGGTGTACCCACGCCCCCCTTACCTGAGGCGGTCTCAACCGGCGGGGCTCGGGCTCTCTGCGCCTGCGCGACCCGCCTACCGCCGCAATTGACCCCATCAGATCTGACAGCAACATCCGGCGTCGGTCCGTCTGCTATCCTTTTCCGATGGGAAACGACTTCCGGTGGCGAAGAGATTCTCCGGGCCTTCTGTTTTGTATGCTTGGGGTTTCTCTTCGGAGAGCGGACACCCAGCCGGAAGACAATGGCGGCTGCCGCTCTGAAGAGATTTTGGTCCCGAAGCCGTAGAGAGGCGGGTGACGCTGTAGCCGCAAAGCCCGGCGTGTGGGCGCGATTGGGTAAGTAGCGGCGGGAGGCGGCGGGGCGGGTGGCGCCAGCGGCCGGGCAGCTCTCAATGCTCTTTTCTCCTCTCAGGCGCTTGGGCCCGCTCTCTGCTCCAAGATTACGCCGAGGCCTGCAAGGACGCGGCGGCGGCGGCGCGGGCCCGGCCCGGCAGGGCCGCCGTGTACTTGGGGCTGCTGGGTGGCGCGGCGGCCTGTTGCTCCCTGGCACCGAGCGAGGCAGCCTTCGAGGAGGCGCTGCTCGACGCGTCGGGGACCCTCCTGCTGCTGGCGCCCGCCACTCGCAACCGCGACTCGGAGGCGTTCGTGCAGCGGCTGCTCTGGCTGCGGGGTCGAGGCTGTCTGCGCCACGTGAGCCTGGGCCTCTGCTCACTGGTGTACGAGGCGCCCTACGACGCCCAGGCCAGCCTCTACCAGGCTCGCTGTCGCTACCTGCAGCCCCGCTGGACCGACTTCCCCGCCCGGATTCTGGATGTGGGCTTCGTGGGCCGCTGGTGGGTGCTGGGGGCCCGGATGCGCGACTGCGACATCAACGACGACGAGTTCCTGCACCTGCCGGCTCACCTGCGCGTCGTCGGGCCCCACCAGCTGCACTCGGAGGCCAATGAGCGGCTCTTCGACGAGAAATTCAAGCCCGTGGTGCTCACCGACGACCAGGTGGACCAGGCGCTGTGGGAGGATCAGGTTTTGCAGAAGGAGAAGAAGGACCAGCTCGCCCTGAGCCAGGCTGACTCTCTGCTGCCTTCGGAGGTCGCGAGATGAAACTCAGAGCCCCCGGGTCCCACAGAATGCTGGCCCGGGAATGTGCAGTTGGTGCGTGTGAGCCTCGAACCCAGAGTGGTGGAAGTAAAGTATTTGCAGCGTTCTCTCCCTAGGTTTTCACAGAATCGGGGGCCTCCCTCTCACCTGTTCGCTGTGAGCAGACGGCTCATTGAGAGCCTCCCTGGTCTAGGAGTTGGGGAGAGCAGAGAGACGTGCCATGTTGTCTTTATTACTGCCAGAGTTGGTAAGAAACTTTAGACGGAAATAAGCCTTTTTCACTGGGCTTCACGGTTCTCCTGACTGGGGTAACTTGCAGATTTTCGTTTTAAAATTTGACCTAAAAGGTTTGTCCTCTATTTCCATGAGGGACATGTATTTTTTTTAATTCAGTGTTAAGTAATTGTAGTCTCAGAGGAAATTTGAACAATAATCGAGACATTCTGTGTAAAGGTTCACCCAGCTTCCTGCAATTGATAACATTTCACACTGTCCTTATTGTTCCATTGCTAACTGGAGTGAGACTCTTGCAACTACGTGGATTGGAGCCCACAAGCCGCCTCTATCTGTGGGATTTCTCAGGCAAGAATACTGGAGTGGGTTGCCATTTCCTTTCAGTAACCTTGAAAATACAGAATCATTTGGAAAGGAGTATGTTAATGTCTATAGCTGGGTTAAAATCATACTTTTAAAACTAATGTTACAAGAGTGAGACTGCTTCTGTCACTGATGTGGCCTATGACTAGTTAATAAATCAGGAGATGAAACAACCATTTTTGTTGTTATATTGTGTTTATCTGTTTTGCTGTTAAGTTTTGGTACTTGGACCTTTCTTTCATACTATGGGTGCATTGGACACATGGTAATGTTTATGTCCTTATTTGGGGGCAGAGGAGCATCTTTAAGCAAGCATGTCATTTTACAAAGGAAAAATTTTGTTTTTTTTCTCCAGGGCTGTGGCAGACCTAATGATCGAAACTAACTCCTAACCTTGTGACTTAATCCTCAAACTCATGGTATTATCTTATCTTTGACCCTAATAACGTGCTACCAGAAACTACTGAATACTGTTACCACTAGCCATAAATAAAACCTAAATACAGAAATAAATGAATATAAACAAAAAGCAATGAAAACAAAAGAGAAATGACATTATAAATTGTAATCCTATACTGTTACCTGCTGAAGGCTCTGGACCTGAATCCTGTTGTCTTTGTTCAGAGAAATTAACCAACAGCAGGGAAAGGTTGAGATGCACTGGTATCAAAATGAGACTTGCTCTTTACCACAATCATGAAGTATTTAGAAAAAAGAGGCAGACTTTCATGGTGGTCCAGTGGTCAAGACTCCAAGTTTCCACTGCAGGGGCACAGGTTCCATCCCTGGTCAGGGAATTAAGATCCCATGTACCTCAAGGCATGGCCAAAATTATTTAAAAAAATTTTTAAGTATTAAGAGGATTGCATCTCGTCATTGAGTTGGTTATTAAATGACACAAAGCCAGGGAGTCCTACCATGTTTGGTCCCTGCTCCAGTAGCTCTGGTGTCCTGAGTTTGGTATGAGGCTGTGGACTAGAGTGGTTAGGTTTGACAGGGGCCTGAATGTTCATGCTCAGCACCTTAGAGTATACACAAACGTCCAAAGGACAGTCCAGCTTAAGCTTCGTTAACTGTTCACTGTTAAACTTCCAGTATCCCTCAGTGCTCAGCCTAGTGTGGGCCCCAGCAAATGTTTTTACTAGACATGCCCATTATAGGTCGGAGTTGGTGTGATTCTACCAGGGAGCGGGAAGCAGACCAGGGACCTGGCTCCCCATCCTTTGGCCAGTCCAGAGTAAGAAACATTCAGATCTCAACCCTGCCCAGGGCCTAAATAGCAAGGTAAACATAGTGTCTCCATTTGCATAAGGGCTGTAAAATCTGAGGAGGATGAAGTGGGTTTTGAGGCAATTCCTATCGATCCAATGGTTAGGACTCTGAGCTTCCACTGCAGAGGGCATAGGTTCAGTCTCTGCTCAGGGAACTAAAATCTTAAAAGCCACACAGCGCAGCCAAAAAAAAAGGTTTGAATCTTTTACACCTAACCAGCTGTGTGATTGACTTGGGCCATAGCAATTAGGCAAGAAGTAAAAGTTAACTAAGATGGAAAGAAAGAATTAAGTATTTACAGGTGACATGATGTATATAGAAAAGCTACCAAATTGTTTGAATAAATTCATTAAAGTTGAAGGATATAGAAAGATGTGTCTTGGAGAAATTAAAACAATTTACGATTGCAACAAAAAGAATAGGAATGCGTTCAACCAAGGAGGTGAAAGACATTGAAGAAAGAAATTTTTTCTTTTTTTGGCTGCGCTGGGTCTTCACTGTGGCTCTTGGGCTTCTCTAGTGGGCTCCAGAGTGCAGGGGCTCAAAAATTGCAGGTTGAGGGTTTAGTTGCCCCAGGCATGTGGAATCTTAGTTCCCTGATGAGGGATCCAATCTGCATTCCCTGCAACTAAAGAGCCTGTAGATGAAGGTGAAAGAGGAGAGTGGAAAAGTTGGCTTAAAACTCAACATTCAGAAAACTAAGATCATGGCATCCGGTCCCATCACTTCATGGCAAATAGATGGGGAAACAGTGGAAACCGAGACTTTTGGGGGGCTCCAAAATCACTGCAGATGGTGACTGCGGCCATGAAATTAAAAGATGCTTGCTCCTTGGAAGAAAAGCTGTGACAAACCTAGACAGCATATTAAAAAGCAGAGACAGGGTACTTCCCTGGTGGTGCAGTGGTTAAGAATCCACCTTCCAATGCTAGGGACATCCACCTTCCAGTGCTAGGGACACAGGTTCAATCCCTGGTGGGGTAAACTAAGAGCCCACATGCTACGGGGCATGCTACTGAGCTCACGTGCGCTAGTCTGTGCTCAGCAATGAGAAGCCTGAATGCCACAACTGCAGAAAGTTTCCACACAGCAATGAAGACTCAGCACAGTCAATATAAATAAAGAGCAGAGACATTGCCGACAAAGGTCAGTCTAGTCAAAGCTATGGTTTTTCCAGTGGTCACGTATAGATGTGACAGTTGGACTATAAAGAAAGCTCAAGGCCTTGATGCTTTTGAACTGTGGTGTTGGAGAAGACTTTAAGAGTCCCTTGGATTGCCAGGAGATCAAACCAGTCCATCCTAAAGGAAATCAGTCCTGAATATTTATTGGAAGGACTGATGCTGAAGCTGGCACTCCAATACTTTGGCTACCTGATGTGAAGAAGATTCATTGGCAAAGCACCTGATGCTGGTTAAAGGTTGAAGGTGGGAGGAGAAGAGGACAACAGAGGATGAGATGGATGGCATCACTGACTCGATGGACATGAGTTTTGAGTAAGTTCCTGGAGTTTGTGATGGACAGGGAGACCTGGCATGCTGCAGTCCATGGGGTCTCAAAGAGTCAGACACGACTGAGCGACTGAACTGAGTATGAATTGGCCACAGATATGCATGTGTCATCTGCATCCTGAACGCCCCCTCCGCCTCCCTCCCCACCCCATCCCTCCAGGCTGTCACAGAGCACTGGCTTTGGGTGCCCTGCGTCATATATCAAGCTTGCGCTGGCTATCTGCTTTACACGTGGTAATGTGTGTGTTTCAGTGCTGCTCTCTCAAATTATCTCCCTCTCCTTCCACTGAGTCCAAAAGTCTGTTCTTTACGTGAAGACGGATTCTTTACCCCTAGGCCACCAGGGAAGTCCTGGAGGAAAGAAATTGAAGATACAAATAAATGCAAAGATAGTTCATGCTCATGGATTGGAAGTGTAACTGAGCAGGACCCTACAGGGCCTTCCTAGGACAGACCCCACCATATCCTTTGCCTGCCTTGTCTGTAGAAAAACTTTAGCCTCCTTGGCTTTCCCCAAGTTTCAAAGAATAAATTCTATTAGAGAAGTGCAAAAATACAGAAATACGGGGAAAGAGTCAAGCAAGACATTAGTTTCACCATTAAAGTCAAGGACCTTTAGTTCCTCCTCAAGGGCTATAGATAATATTCTGAGGCATGTCCTTTGAGCTGTTTTGCAGATACTGAAACGTGCACCAGGGGAAAGAAGTTAACAAGAAGGTTGATGATGTCGACTCCCAATTATTCAGTCAGAAGGATGTTCAATACACCTAGCCTTTAAAAATCTTTCCCTGAAAGCCTTATTGGTGTTTAAGCCTTCTAAACATTAGCTGCCTGGGGGGAATCCCCTGGTGGTCTGGTGGTTAGGACTCTGAGCTTCTGTTGAAGGAGGCTTGGGTTCAATCCCTAGTCAGGGAACTAAGATGCTGCAAGGGGCACAGCAGTATGGCCAAACAAATAAGTAAATAATAGAATAAGATAAACGTGGCTTCTTGAACTCCTTGCTTGGGGCCCTGCAGTAATTACTGCACTTTCCTTCACCACAAAGATGCATCAGTAGTTTGGCGCTACTTTGTGTGGGCGAGTGACGCTACATTTGGTCCAGCAACAGAAGAATTAATATTGTTAAAACTGTAATCCCTACCAAAATTTGAATGACATTTTTCACAGAACTAGAACAAACAATCATAAAACTAACATAGAACCACATAAGATCCCAAATAGCCAAAGTAATTTTGAGAAAGAACAAAGCTGAATTTATCATACTGCATAATTTAACCTGGATTAAATACTGCATACTACAAAGCTATTGTAATCAAAACAGTACAGAAACAGATCAATGGAACAGAATACAGAGCCCAGAAATAAATTCACAGTTTTATTTACAAATGCTCCTTTGTGGTCAATAAAGGAGCCAAGAATATACAACAGGGAAAGGACAGTCTCTTCAATAAATGGTGTTGGGAAAACTGGACCACTATCTTACACCATCCACAAAAATTAAAATGGATTAAAGGCTGAAACATAAGTCCTGAAACCGTAAAACTAGAAGAGAACATGGGCAATAGCTAGCTCTTTAGCATCAGTCTTGGGGATAATATTTTTGAATTGGCACCAAACAAAGGCAACAAGAAATAAACAAGTGGGACTATATCAAACTAAAAACTTGTGCTCAGAAAAGGAAAACATCAACAAAATGAAAAGACAATCTATGAAATGAGAGAAAATATTTGCAAATCATGTATCTGCTGAGGAATTAATGGTGGCTCAGACAGTAAAGACTCCATCTGCAATGCTGAGAGACCCAGGTTCCATCCCTGGGTCAGGAAGGTCCCCTGGAGAAGGAAGTGGCACCCTACTCCAGTATTGGCTGAAAATCCCATGGA
>SJYV01022280.1:0-10469 GCA_006410875.1 Neotragus pygmaeus
CCCCCATCCCCATTGAAATGAAATCTTAGTTTTTTAAAATCACATGAGGCTTGAAAATGATCAATATTGATACCAAAACAACAGAAGAAACTTGATGAAGAGTTGAAGGAAATTCATCAATGCAACAACAAAGACAATAAATACTGAAAATATTGAACATTCTGCATATTACAAGACTTTGAGTGTCATTTAAAGAAACAACAGCAAAAATAACATTTTTTTTGCAAGGCAGTTGTGAATGCCTGATATGAGTGTGCAAAACCACTGCAAAAGAAGTTTGGAAAATAAAGAATGATATTTTATATTACCTTGTTTATTTTATTCAACTCCACAGGCCTGTAGAAGGTAAAATACATATACCATGAATTATAAGTATGTCAAGACAATAAATGAATAAACCTGAATTATTGTATCTTACATTTTTATTAGAAAATTTAACTCATAATAAAAGACACATACTATAATGCCACAGATTGCAGAGCAACTCTAAAAGTGGAACAAAAGAGAGCCTGTAGAAGACAGCTATGTACCTGAAAAAATAAAAGAATTTTGTAAAAGTAAACCAAAATAAAGCCTCTGATATCACTGTAAAGGGATTTGATTTCTCTCTTTTCAATTTTTAAATCCTAAAGACCAATTTTACTCAAATCCCGCTCCTTCCCAGGATTTCCCAAGGATTGCTGAAATTGAACCACGAACATATGGGTTTTGGTCCTGTGTCTTCCCACTTCTGATGCTAGGTTTATAGACTAGTATTTGCTGAGCTTTCCAGGTGAATCACTGGTAAAGAATCCATCTGCTAAGCAGGAGATGCAAGTTTGATCTCTGGGTTGAGAAGATCCCCTGGAGAAATGGCAACCCACTACAGTATTCTTGCCTGAAAAATCCCATAGACAATGGAGCCTGGTGGGCTATAGGCTATGAAGTTGCAAAAAGTTGGACACGACTTAGTGCCTTGACGGCAGCAGTTTAACAAATCACCCCAAAACTCAGTACCATAAAACAACAATCACTGGTGTATAATTATATGGGTTATCTCGTGATTCTATCCCCTCGAGTGGCTTGCTGGAACTGGCTGATATAGGACCACCTTATCACATGTCTTAGGACTTGTCTGGGCCTCTAGGAGTCCAGCCCAGGTTTCGTCACCTTCAGGCAGATGGATTTCCAGCAGGAAGAAAGGGTAAGTGCAATGCACAACCCTTAGCAAGAATCTGCTTGCATCACATTTGCTGCTGTTTGAGGGGCCAAAGCAATCATATGAGTAAGCTCAGTCAGAGTACAAGGGCATGCATAGAGAACAAAGAAAGGAGATGTGATTTAAATTTCTCAGAAAAATATTTGGGGAATTAAATGAGAAAATATACACAGAAGCTTTGAAAAATGCAGGGAACTCCATAACTGTAGAATATTATCATATCACTAGAGAAATGGCTCTTGTTCTGGATAGCTTTTTTCCCCTCTAAGTGTAATTATAATTATTATTGTTATTACTATTTTAGTTTTTACATATGTCCCTACAAATTAAGAACAGATTGACACCGGGAATTCCCTAGTGCTCCAGGAATTAGGACTCCACTTTTTCACGGTGGAGGGCCCAGGTTCAATCCCTGGTTTGGAAGCTAAGATCCTGCAAGCTTCATGACACAACCAAACACACACAAACACACAAGTATATCGACCCCAATGGAAAACATTTAAATTTTTCATATATTTGAAAAGCAAAATCATTACTTTTTAACAAAAATTTTAATGTTTCAGCCAGGTATCTAGGAAGTATTTATTAATTTAGCAGAAAAAATTCTGACATCTACTTATTCTTTATGGAATTAAGACTTTTACATATTTTGCCTAAATAGCTGGACAATGTAACAAAACTGATTTTTATATAGTATCTGGATGTCCTATCTACCTAACAGTAAAGATTTTGAGTCTGTACTGATTAAATTCTTTTATTTCATTTTTTAAAAAGATAGTACAGCTGCCTGTGTTTTAATAACCTTGATTATTCTAGATTATGCCCTGAGATATGTCTTTTGCTAAGAATAGTGACTTTTTCCCTAACACAACCCAATGTATATCTTCTTTACTAAATTTACTTCAGCAAAATAAGTTCTAATTTTTAATTTCTTAATACCCACTGTCCCCAGGAAGTATAAGCTTTATAGAAAATGATACCCTGTCTTAATTTGAGGTGTCTACACCTGGCTACTATTCATAAAGAGGCAACTGACTACTCCCACCTACTACCCAGCACTTTATCCAATGCATAGCTTTAAATGTCTTTTTGTTCTCTTCTTTTTTTCCTGTTTCAGCTTTAACTACCTTATTATTTTTTTTCCATTTTATTCCCCTATTGTGTCATTAGCCACAAGGCTTCTTAGCAAATATATTAGATTCATTGTACATTTGAGTCATGTTCCATGAAAAAAAATACTTAGAAGTACAAATCAGAATTATTAAAAGAAACATGGTAATTGGTGTTAAAAAACAAACAAACAGTTAAAAACTCTTGGGATATGGTTATCCTAAGGCTATATAGCTCTTTAACCACAATATTTACCTTGATGGAAAGTTTTAGTTACATATTTGGTAGGCCTCACCTGTGGATATGAAGTTTAATATTTATGAAATACAAGCACTCTTACATTGCTGCTAAGTCGCTTCAGTGGTGTCCGACTCTGTGCGACCCCACAAACAGCAGGTCACCAGGCTCCACCATCCCTGAGATTCTCCAGGCAAGAACACTGGAGTGGGTTGCTATTTCCTTCTCCAAAGCATGAAAGTGAAAAGTGAAANACTTATTCTTTATGGAATTAAGACTTTTACATATTTTGCCTAAATAGCTGGACAATGTAACAAAACTGATTTTTATATAGTATCTGGATGTCCTATCTACCTAACAGTAAAGATTTTGAGTCTGTACTGATTAAATTCTTTTATTTCATTTTTTAAAAAGATAGTACAGCTGCCTGTGTTTTAATAACCTTGATTATTCTAGATTATGCCCTGAGATATGTCTTTTGCTAAGAATAGTGACTTTTTCCCTAACACAACCCAATGTATATCTTCTTTACTAAATTTACTTCAGCAAAATAAGTTCTAATTTTTAATTTCTTAATACCCACTGTCCCCAGGAAGTATAAGCTTTATAGAAAATGATACCCTGTCTTAATTTGAGGTGTCTACACCTGGCTACTATTCATAAAGAGGCAACTGACTACTCCCACCTACTACCCAGCACTTTATCCAATGCATAGCTTTAAATGTCTTTTTGTTCTCTTCTTTTTTTCCTGTTTCAGCTTTAACTACCTTATTATTTTTTTTCCATTTTATTCCCCTATTGTGTCATTAGCCACAAGGCTTCTTAGCAAATATATTAGATTCATTGTACATTTGAGTCATGTTCCATGAAAAAAAATACTTAGAAGTACAAATCAGAATTATTAAAAGAAACATGGTAATTGGTGTTAAAAAACAAACAAACAGTTAAAAACTCTTGGGATATGGTTATCCTAAGGCTATATAGCTCTTTAACCACAATATTTACCTTGATGGAAAGTTTTAGTTACATATTTGGTAGGCCTCACCTGTGGATATGAAGTTTAATATTTATGAAATACAAGCACTCTTACATTGCTGCTAAGTCGCTTCAGTGGTGTCCGACTCTGTGCGACCCCACAAACAGCAGGTCACCAGGCTCCACCATCCCTGAGATTCTCCAGGCAAGAACACTGGAGTGGGTTGCTATTTCCTTCTCCAAAGCATGAAAGTGAAAAGTGAAAGTGAAGTCGCTCAGTCGTGTCCGACCCTGAGTGACCCCATCGACTGCAGCCTACCAGGCTCCTCCATCCATGGGATTTTCCAGGCAAGAGTACTGGAGTGGGTTGCCATTGCCTTCTCCAATCCTTACATTACACGTATAGAATAACTTCAATACATATGAGTTATAATAAAGGCTAATCCCAGGACAATTAAAAAGCCCAATGTAATCACAATCCTTTCATTTGTTGATGGGGAAAGGTTGAAGGCAGGAGGAGAACGGGACGACAGAGAATGAGATGGTTGAATGACATCATCAACTCAATGGACATGAGTTTGAGCAAACTGGTGGAGACGGTGAAGGACAGGGAAGCCTCGTGTGCTGCAGTTCATGGGGTTGGAAAGAGTTGGATACAACTTAATGACTGAACAACAACAACTAGTTCATTGTTGTCATTTAGTCACTAAGTCCTGTCTGATGGTTTTGGGACCCCATGGATTGTAGCTCACTGGGTTCCTCTGTCCATGGACCTTCCCAAACAAGAATACTGGAGTGGGTTGCCTTTTCCTTCTCCAGGGGATCTTCCCCACCCAGGGTCAAACCCATGTCCCTTGCATTGGCAGGCAGATTCTTTACTGCTGAGCACCAGGGAAGCCCACCAGTATCTAATAAATTATGCTTAAAATTTTTTTTGAATCATTATAAATTTATAAATGCTAGCAACAGTGAAATTTGGAGAGAAAAAAAATTATTATATCTAACACAACTTTTGACTTAAGAATAGTTCCTGTATTCCCCTTCTTTGAAAATTAGTAACACTACTAATCAAAATTCACTTACAACCATGTCATAAACTGAGTAGTAGCAATCTTCTGGTTTAAATTTTTGATCCTACATGAAAAAATTAGATGCACAAATTATATTGTCAGAGCAACGGTCTGGCATTGCTGGATGTCAGATTTTTTTTTTTTTTAATCTAATTTCAGTTGATTCTAATCCAAATGTCCAGTTTTATCTTCCATGCCCACCCAACTCTAAGCAATCTATCTATGAGCCATAAGGAACTTGAGCTCCATCCTCAGACCTGGCATATGACCTCTGACTTGGACATGAGAGTAGAAAGCCCTGCTCAGGCCTTCTCCCCTAGACCGAGAGGATGTTTCTTCTCAGGATCTTTGTTTCCATTTTTCTAGACCTAAATCATTGAAATGCTGGAATTTTCTGTCTACTAAGCCAGACACTCTCTCCCAAGGCCATATGAGGAGGCTTGTCTCTGGGATGATGGTAATGGAGGGTTCACTCCTAAGCTCATGTGTCAGTGTGTCTGCCCAGAAGTCCACTCATAGTAGGGACACAACTACAGAAAGCAAGTGAAGATGTGTAAGTCACAAGCTAGGGCTCCGTTGCTGTTTTTGCCTGTCCCTCTAAAAGATAGGAAAGAGCTGAGGGAAGTCATCATCTTTCCCCAAACCAGAGCTCTTTTAGGTTTAAATGTCTTTCTTTGTATCAGCTCTTCTACACCCTGGAGTCCTGTCCCCTTCCACTCCTGGAGAGCTCCTCCAGATTCAATTTCACTTCCTTTTTGAAAATTTTTATGACTTTTCTGGGCAAATCAGCTCTTCTGTCCTTTTGGTTACTATACTAGGTTATACTTATACTTATCATAGAAATTAATACAACTGACTAATTATTTATTCACATATTTATCTCCTCATGAAAAATGGGACCAAGAAGACTTAAATTCAAACACTAGCCATTCATAAATATTTAATAAAAGTGTGTTGAATAAAATGTGTAAAATATTTATTTATAAATTGATTATCAAGGTCATTGCTCATGCCAAAATCCTTTAGGCTACAGCTCAGGATAATGTTAAATTTTTATGAATATAAAGGAATAAAATAGTAAACTCAAAATCAGTTCAAATATTTTCCAAATGTGAATAATTTTAAAAATTTAATCTATAAAGACAAATTCTTAAGACAATGCAATCCTTGAAAAAAACTGACAGTTGTACTTGACATTCAAAGGTAACTTTTGAAAAGCAACTGTGTTTATCTTTTTAACCTCTGGCTGCTGTTACTTTGGGTGACTTATTTTCTTCTTATGGCTCTGCTGTACACATATGTATTTCCCCTAATTTTATAATACATTGATGATATTTAGCAATAGTTTTAATCTAGGTTCAATGTAATACAGACACTGTGTCCACTTAAACTTGACATTTGTCTCTGTGTTGCATATATTTTATTTAAGTCAGTATTATTTAAGCTATTAGGAAATACAAGTATTGGTTCCTCAAGTGGTTTGTGGAAGTACCCCCAATTAAATAAAAGACAGAACAACAACGCAAAGGTAACATTTTACTATTGATCACAACTGGGACTTCCCTAGTAGTTCAGCTGGTAAAGAATACGCCTGCAATGTAGGAGACCCCGGTACAATTCCTAGGTTGGCAAGATATGTTAGACAGGGATAGGCTACCCATTCTAGTATTCTTGGGCCTACTTCATGTCTCATGGCTCAGCAGAGAAGGCAATGGCACCCCACTCCAGTACTCTTGCCCAGAAAATCCCATGGAAGGAGGATCCTAGTAGGCTGCAGTCTATGGGGTCGCTAGAGTCTGACATGACCGAGCAACTTCACTTTCACTTTTCACTTTCATTCATTGGAAGGAAATGGCAACCCACTCCAGTATTCTTGCC
This sequence comes from Neotragus pygmaeus, assembly GCA_006410875.1. Taxonomy (NCBI): domain Eukaryota; kingdom Metazoa; phylum Chordata; class Mammalia; order Artiodactyla; family Bovidae; genus Neotragus; species Neotragus pygmaeus. The sequence goes on from SJYV01022280.1 coordinate 6,469, forward strand.
TGGAGAATCCCAGGGGTAGGGGAGCCTGGTGGGCTGCCATCTATGGGGTCACACACAGTCAGACATGACTGAAGTGACTTAGCAGCAGCAGCATGGCTCAGCTGGTAAAGAATCCGCTTGCAATGCAGGAGGCCTGGGTTGGATCCCTGGGTTGGGAAGATCTCCTGGAGAAGGGAACAGCTACCCATTCCGGTATTCTGGCCTGGAAAATACAGACCATGGGGTCAAAAATAGTCAGAGATGACTGAGCAGCTTTCACGTTCATTTTTCACCACTGGGACAAAGGGCAGAGGGTTTATCAGTAAAATCTGGGAAGTTTATTCTGTTTTCCAGGTCAGATGCCTGTCTCATGAATATTACAACCTAGATTCTTCCCTTTCTCTCTTCTTGTCAGTAAAATTTCTCAAGTCATTGTGTTATTCAGGGCTATGTGGGCATAGATTCTTAGGTCAATTAATATAGCTGAAATAGAAACATAAAAAACAGAAATGCATACAATCAAAATCTCTCTCTCCTTTTTTATTCAAGTTATTTTTAAATGTAATTGACATATAGCATCATACAAGTTTTAGATGTACAACACAATGATTTGGTATTTGTATATATTGTAAATGGGCTTCCCTGGTGGCTCAGATGGAAAATAGTCACCACAGTAAATCTAGTTAACATTCATCATCACACTTCGTTGTGATTTCTTTCTTGTGGTGAGAACTTTTAAGATCTAGTCTCTGCAACTTTCATGTGTGCAATACACTATTATTTACTATAGTCATCACCATGGTTTGTGTTATATCCCCATGATTTATATATACCTGTAAATTTATACCTTTTAACCCATTTCACCGACATTGCCTGCCCATCCAAACCCCTCGTCTGGAAACCAACAATCTGTTCTCTGTATTTATGTTTTGTCCATCATGGTTATTGTTTGATTACACATTTAAATGTGATCATACAGCATTTGTCTTTCTCTGACTTATTTCATATAGCCTAATGTGCTCGAAATTCACTCATGTTATTGCAAATAGTAAGATTTCTTTATGGTAAGTCCATAACCAATACATAAAATGTACCTTCATAATCCTAATGTATAAACTTGGGGTACCTCCACACCCTCCACACCCTTATAGTGAATAAATAGTTGATAGTGGTATGTGTGTGTTAGTTGATTAGTCATGTGTGACTCCTTGTAACTCCATGGACTGTAGCCCATCAGGCTCCCCCATCCCTGGAATTTTCCAGGCAAGAATACAGAAGTGGGTTGCCATTTCCTACTCCAGGGGATCTTATGAACCCGGGTCTCTTGCATTGCAGGTGGAGCTTTACCATCTGAGCTACTAGGTATAATTGATGTAATTTACTTTTTACTCTTCTTCTTCACTGTCGGTTTGATTAACCACAATTCTGCTTCAGTCCTACCTGAGATCCAAGGTCTAGCACAACAGCAAGAATCATTTGCACCTGGCCTGAGGGAAGGGGCATGAAACAGTTGCTGTACTTTGGCAAAGACTATTACTATAACTGACTCAATGGACATGAGTTTGGGTAGACTCCAGGAGTTGGTGATGGACAGGGAGGCCTGGTGTGCTGCAGTTCATGGGGTCACAAAGAGTTGGACACGACTGAATGACTGAGCTGAACTGAACTGATTACTATAATGATAAAAGTGGAGCAAAGCAAAACAAAATTTCCACTAGCGCAGTATATCAGGTTTTAAATCCAAAGAGAAATGCAATGAATAAATTTTGTGGATTTTGATGCATCACAATTGTTTACTATTTCTTTTCTTGGCAATTTCAGTTGTGACAAAAATACCTTAAGAAATAAGTAGTATATGTATACAAAAATACAAAAAAAGAAAATCCAAGATGCTTTTCAAAATGGAAAGAGAAAAAAGAAAACAGGTGAGACTTTTGTCAAATTTTAATTGACAAAGCAAAGAATATTACACTCTCTTTCTCTCTTTAGTTGCAAAGTCGTGTTCGATTCTTGTGACTCCATGGACTGTAGCCTTCCAGGCTCCTCTGTCCATGGGATTCTCCAGGCAAGAATACTGGAGTGGTTTGCCATTTCTTTCTTCAGGGTATCTTCTCGACCCAGGAATTGAACCCAGGTCTCCTGCATTGCAGGTAGATTTTTTACCAACTGAGGTATGAGGGAAGCCCATATCACACTAATAAAACTTCATTAAATATTTAAAATGAATTTTGAACTCTAGCTTATTGAATGGTTATTTTTTATGTATTTGAAGCCCTATTATGAAATATATACATAAAGAAATTCTAATGTAAAACCAAACTATTTAATGTATTCCTCTCAATCGAAAATTTCATTTACCTTTCCAAAATTTAAATCACCTCAGAATATTATATCTCATTTTATATTTCTTTTTAAATATAAATTTATTTTAATCGAAGGTTAATTACTTTACAATATTGTATTGGTTTTGCCATACATCAACATGAATCCACCACGAGTGTACACATGTTCCCCATCCTGAACCCTCCTTCCACCTCCCTCCCCATACCATCCCTCTGGGTCATCCCAGTGAACCAGCCCCAAACATCCTGTATCCTGTATTGAACCTGGACTGGTGATTCATTTCATATATGATATCATACATGTTTCAATGCCATTCTCCCAAATCATCCCATCCTCTCCCTCTCTCATAGAGTCCAACAGACTGTTCTATACATCTGTGTCTCTTTTGCTGTCTCACATACAGGGTTATTGTTACCATCTTTCTAAATTCCATACATATGCATTAGTATACTGTATTGGTGTTTTCTTTCTGGTTCACTTCAGTCTGTATAATAGGCTCCAGTTTCATCCACCTTATTAGAACTGAGACAACCCTGTTACACTGTTGGTGGAATGCAAACTAGTACAGCCACTATGGAGAACAGTGTGGAGTTTCCTTAAAAAACTGGAAATAGAACTGAATTATGACCCAGCAATCCCACTACTGAGTATACACACTGAGGAAGCTAGAATTGAAAGAAACATGTGTACCCCAATGTTCATCACAGCACTGTTTTTCATAGCTAGAACATGGAGTATTACTCAGTTTATATGTTGTTCACATCAGGAAACACATAATAAAACATTGTTACAAATACCCATCACCTGCAAAGTGGTTGAGCCTTTAAATATAAGTCAATCATTTCACATGTTTCATGTCATTTCATTAATAATGTATGATAATATTGTGCATTTTATAATGAATATCAAATTTCTGGCAGATGAGATAATGGATATTTACTAACTCGATTTTTTACATCACTCACGACCAACTATACAGACATATATAAGTTGTGTCAGAGTGGAAATAGACACTGAAAAAGCTTGCAAACAGCGGAAACCAAAATAAACAAATAAGAGGGAACCACTCTGGAAGTGACAGGTGCAACAGATTAAAACCCTGTAGTTAATATTGACTAAGCATTGGAAGGGGCCTTAAACCTTGAGGATAAGTACAAGCTGGAACAAGGAACTATCTGAAACTGAACTGACCCCACACTGCCACTGCTCCAGAGAAATTCCTGGATATATTTTTACTATTATAATTTTAATTTTTTTTTAATTTTTAAGCTTTTTATTACTCCTTTAATTTTCATTTTTATACCCTACTGTTATCTTGCAAGAAAAGACCCTGTTTTTAATACAAATTTCATATATACATATTTTTTCATTTTTGTGATTGATTTTGTTTTGTACTTTTAATATTGTATTTTTGAGAGTCTAACTTCTACTCTAGATTATTAATCTTTACTTTTTGGTAATATTATCTTGTACCTTTAAGAATCTAATCTTCAGTATCCATTTTCACTTAGGGGTGTTATTACTGGCTTGATTGCTCTCTCCCCTTTTGACTCTCCCTTTTCTCCCCCAGGTCACCTGTATCTCCTCCCTCCCCCTTTTCCTCTCTACTTAACTCTGTGAATCACTCTGAGTGTTCCAAGCTGTGGAGAACACTTAGGGAATTGATTACTGGATAGATT
>SJYV01022282.1:0-15576 GCA_006410875.1 Neotragus pygmaeus
ATTTGAACTTCAACAAATATAACTGAGGTCAATTCTGTCATACAGTCAAAGCAGACAGTTGCCTTAGGCAGCAAAAACATTCCACACATCAAATTCTTTAGGGATTGTTTTTAATGTAAGAAGCTAGAGGCAATAAAATAAAAGGCATTTCCCATTTTGTCAAAAGAGAATTAAACCAGAATTTAATTATCTCTTAGAAGTATTGTCTTTGGCACCTATATTCATGTTTATATTCCAGTAGGGGTGGAGGGTAGGTAAAGCTACATAAAATAGTAATGAACATTTTAGGAAACAATTTAGTGGCTACCTGTTTCTTACAATTAAAGGATAACTATTAAGAGGATGTTATTTTTATTGAAAAGAGATGTGTGTATTTGTGTGCATGGAGATGAAAGTGTATAAAAGAGAAAGCTTGCAAAATAAAATACATAATAAAAAGTTAATTTTAATCTCTAATTTGTCTCTTTCAATTAGAAGGCTCAAACCAAAACCAAACGATTGAAAATATGAAAATTCTGTCTTGCTTTTATAATTTGATTTTTCCTAGACTAAGAAAATGGCAAGCCACTCTAGTATTCTTGCTTGGGGAATCGTGTGGACAGAGGAGCCTGGTGGGCTGCTGTCCATAGGGTCGCTCAGAGTTGGACATGACTGAAGTAACTTAGCAGCAGTTAGCAATCTGAGGAATTAATGAGACTTTAAAATCAGTAATGTTTCAAGTCTCTTTTTTAACTCTGGGACCCTCTTCAGGCCTCTAAAAATCCACTCTGCCCTGGGCCTATCCCAAGGTGTTCAAGACCTTGTCAGGGTGTAATGTGTAGCAGTGTTCACAAAGGAGTGTCGGGCTGTCTTGCTTCTGTCCCTCGAGTACCACAGTCTCCCACTGGGTGTCACCAGACTCCACTCGGTGCTTGTTTCCTTCCCACGTGGTACAGCTTTGGCTCATAACCTACGGTCAACTAGGGTCCACCTGACACCAAAATGGAGGGAAGTGTAGCAAAATGTTTGTAGGGCAGAACATGCGCTCTCCCTTCACGTTGCCATTGATTAGAGGAGTTTCCTCGTAAATACTTGCTTAGGCCTTCAGTGTCCAACAGAGCCTTTACTGAAATAATTCTTTCAGTCTCTTAGTTTCTCTTGTATTTCTCTTGGTCTTTTTAATGTTTCTGTTGCTAGTATAGTCAAATATATTCAGTGCTTCTTGAGCCCATATTCTTCTAAGACTTAGATACAGGCCAATAAAGACAAATGAGGAAACCAATGTGAGTGATAGAATGGGCACTATGCTCAGAGTCAGCCCTCACTCACACTTTTCCCAGATCAAGCTGAAACTCAGAGTCTGGCCTTTGTCCTTCAGAGCAACTTTCCAACAGTGATTTCTATGCCAGGCATACAAAAAGATGCTGTAGAAACGATGTTTCATGATTTTTCCAGACATAATCTGAGTCCTTAAAAACCAGGTGAGATTTTTTGCTATAAAATATTTTCATAACTGTACCACTCTGATCACATTTCTAAGTTCTGTCACTGTAAAGGCATATTATCCCAGCATAACATGCATGTATTTATCTGTAAATTTTTATATCTTTAGCATTTATCTGTCCTGTATATGAAATTCTTAACTAGCTCATAAGCTTCTTATAAACAAACATGTATGTATCTCTTTATAGGAAACAGAATATATAACCCTGAGTAAGTTTCAATATGTTGAGATCTATTTTGTCAGATAGCTACTGGGGAGGGGAGACATTAAAAAAAAAAAAACAATGTGTGTATACTTAGAACTTTGGGGTATTTATTTTCCCATTATCTGTAAAGTTTCTGCACATGAGGCTTCTCTCCCAGACATCTCTGACTTAATATGGCGAATATTGGTAATGTGCAGAATAAGATATATAGCCATAGTGAAATGAATATGACCTTACACAGAATATGAAGTATATTTAAAGAGTTTTCTGAGTGGCTTTTCAACCACACACATTGTACTGTGTTAATATAATTGCTGCTAAGTGCTATTTTTATTGACAGCACAATATATTTAAGAAAGCCATTCAGAAGTTATGAGAGCTTACCTCTATTTTAACCCTGCAAGTTTGTCTCAGAATTCAGGCTTTACTGAGTGACCACTTTTATCCGATCCAGCACTCTTCAGAATCTCAACATTGAATAGTTGCTGAATATATGCTGATTACTCTAGCATTAGGAGTGTAAAATTTTCAAAAGTTTCTGTCACAGTGCTCTGATGCTTACTTTCCAGATACCTCATATAATCTCTGCACCATAAAGGAATGCATCATCTTTTTGAAACAAGAATGAAAAGAAGTTAACAACACCCGATGATACTCATCTGGAAACTAAGACCTGGGTGAGGGGGTGTGGGTGGGGGACACTGACATAATTCTATGCCCAGCATTTATCTATTCTCAACACATTTTACCCCCTTTTTATAGATGATGTGTGTGCGTGCATGCCAGGTCACTCCAGTCATGTCCAGCTCTTTGCAATCCTAGGAACTGTAGCTGGCCAGGCTTCTCTGTCCATTGGATTCTCCAGGCAAGAATACTGGACTGGGTTGCAATTTCCTCTTCTGGGGGATCTTCCCAAATCAGGGATCAAACCTGTGTCTCTTATGTCTCCTTCATTGGCAGACAGGTTCTTTACTGGTAGCAGCACCTGGGAAGCTCTTACAGGTGACGCTAAACTCTGAAAGACCACACCCCTTGCCTAAGGACAGCAGCTCAGGACTCAGAAGCCATGTTCTTCCGAGCAGCTGCATACACTGTGCCCAAACCATACAGCCTTGCTAAAATGCAACAGAATTGAACATACATTTAAAATGAAACAAGCTATCCAATGAGGCTTCAAACAAATAGATGCAAGAATTGTACAGAATTTATGTCTCTACGATCCTAAAATTATATCTGATAGCTAATATTTACGGAGAAGGCAATGGCACCCCACTCCAGTACTCTTGTCTGGAAAATCCCATGGATAGAGGAGCCTGGTAGGCTGCAGTCCATGGGGTAGCTAAGAGTTGGACATGACTGAGCGACTTCACTTTCAGTTTTCCCTTTCATGCTTTGGAGAATGAAATGGCAACCCGCTCCAGTGTTCTTGCCTAGAGAATCCCAGGGATGGTGGAGCTTGATGGGCTGCCATCTATGGGGTCGCACAGAGTCGGACACGACTGAAGTGACTTAGCAGCAGCAGCAGCAGCTAATATTTATTGAACTGGCATCTTATATATTGTTTCCTTATTTAATTTTTATGACCACCTTATGGGTAGGTATAACCTCAATTTACAGATAATAATGCATCATCAGGAGGATTCAAGAATTTAAATAACATTCTTAAAGTCATATTTTACTAAATAAGGTAACCAATGCCAGAGTTGTGAACTCTCTGACAGAATCCATGATATATCTCCACATCTTTATTTACGTTTTCTAGATTAGAAACATAGTAAAAATCTCTCTCTTCCCTCAAGCTTCTCTTTTCTCTATAATAGTCAGTTTATATGCAGAGTTACTAAATAAGGTTACCTTCATCATTTTTCATTATTTGTGTTCAGTTGTGCCTGATTCTTGGTGACTTCATGGACCATAGCCCACCAGGTTCCTCTGTCCATGGAATTTTCCTGGCAAGAATACTGGAGCAGGTTGTCATTCCCTTCTCTAGGGGATCATCCCAGACCCAGGCATCCAGCCTGTGTCTCTTGTGTCTCTTTAATTGGCAGGTGGATTCTTTACCACTGTGCCACCCTGGGAAGCCCTTATTGTATACCATACTCCCTCCTTTTCATTAAGTCATTTGAACCTATTGTCTGAATTAAAGAAAATGTAAGTTTTTTGCCTCTCTGAAATGTATGTGTGCCTTCATATATGTGCAGGTGTGTGTTTGTGTTCACTGTGATTTTCTATGTGACCCATGTTATGCTATTTCTCATCTGGGTGAATGTTTAAAAAGGCCAACTCTGGAAAAGGAGAAGGGAGAATATAACAAGCAGGTTGCTCTCAGGGTAAACACTACAAGACCAAGTGGTTGATTAGATAAGATAACAAAAAAGGAGAAATTATAAACGTTGCTGAGGCTATGACTCTTGGGAAATGAGAGATGGGCAAATCAGTTGGTGATACCACCAAGAATGGGGGAATCTATTGATTCTCATTTAAGAGTGAAAATGAAGGCAGTTTTAGATAGCTTGAGTTTACATGGTGGGCCATTGAGGAAAGCCATCTAGCATATAAAATTGGGTATTTGCAACTTGAGTGAAACTACCTAAACTACAGATAAAATTTTAGAAGGCATCTTAGTTAAAACATTTGTGAAAGGCGTTATTCTAGTGCTTTAATTACAGCAACTTGTTTAACCCTCAAAAAGTTCCCCATATGATATGCAGTGGATTGAATAATGTTGCCCTGAAATTCATGTCCTCTTGGAACCTCAGAATGTGACCTTATCTGGAAACAGGGTCTTTGTAGATGTATTTAAGATGAGATCATACTTGATTAGGTATCAGATATTCTCAATTCAATGACTGATGTCCTCATAAGAAGAGGAGAGGACATTCAGAGCCTCAGAGGGGAGGCCACGTGAAGACAAAGACAGGGATTGGAGTTGTGCTGCCATATGCCAAGGGAGGGGCTGCCAGAAGTGGGAAGAAAAAGGAGGGATTCTTCCCTACGGCTCTTGGTGGGAACATGGCCTTGCTGATAATTTGATTTCAGACTTCTAGCCTCTTGAACTATGAGAAAATAAAATTCTGCTTTTTTAAGTCTCCAAGTATGTGGTAATTTGTTAAGGCAGCCCTACAAATCATATCCCTCGTACATACAGTGAAAGTGACAAAAGGATTCAAGGGATTAGATCTGATAGCATACATGAAGAAATTTGGATGGAGGTTCGTAACATTGTACGGGAGGTGGTGATCAAAACCATCCCCAAGAAAAAGAAATGCAAAAAGGCCAAATGGTTGTCTGAGGAGGCCTTACAGATTGCTGAGAAAAGAAGAGAAGCAAAAGGCAAAGGAAAATAGGAAAACTATATCCATCTGAGTGCAGAGTTCCAAAGAATAGCAAGGAGAGATAAAAAAGCCTTCCTCAGTGATCAATGCAAAGAAATAGAGGAAAACGATAGAATGGGAAAGATCAGAGATCTCTTCAAGAAAATTAAAGATACCAAGGGAACATTTCATGCAAAGATGGGCACAATAAAGGGCAGAAATGGTATGCACCTAACAGAAGCAGAAGATATTAAGAAGTGGCAAAAATACACACAGAAGAACTATACAAAAACAATCTTTGTGACCCAGATAACCACGATGGTGTGATCACTCACCTAGAGCCAGACATACTGAAATGCGAAGTCAAGTGGGCCTTAGGAAGCATCACTATGAACAAAGCTAGTGGAGGTGATGGATTCCAACTGAGCTACTTCAAATTCTCAGAGATGATGCTGTGAAAGTGCTGCACTCAATATGGCAGCAAATTTGGAAAACTGAACAGTGTCCACAAGGACTGGAAAAGGCCCATTTTCATCCCAATCTCAAAGAAAAGCAATACCAAAGAATGCTCAAACTACCACACAATTGCATTTATCTCACAAGCTAGCAAACTAATGCTTAAAATCCTCCAAGCTAGGCTTCAACAGTATGTGAACTGAGAAATTCCAGATGTTCAAGCTGTGTTTAGAAAAGCCAGAGGAACTAGAGATCAAATTGCCAATATCCATTGAATCATAGAAAAAGCAAGAGAGTTCCAGGAAAACATCTGCTTCTGCTTCATTGACTGTTATAAAGCCTTTGACTGGGTGGATCACAACAATTGTGGAAAATTCTGAAAGAGATAGGAATACCAGACCACCTGACCTGCCTCCTGATAAAACTGTATGCAGATCAAGAAGCATCAGTTAGAACCAGACGTGGAACAACAGACTGGTGCCAAATTGGGAAAGGAAGATGTCAAGGCTGTTTACTGTCCCCCTGCTTAATTAACTTATATGCAGAATACATCATGCAAAATGCCAGACTGGATGGAACAGAAGCTGGAATCAAGGTTGCAGGAAGAAATATCAATAACCTCAGATATGCAGATGACATCACCCTTATGGCAGAAAGCAAAGAGAATCTAAAGAGCTTTTTGATGAAAGAAGAGAGTGAAAAAGGTGGCTTAAAACTCAAGATTCAAAAAGCTAAGATTATGGCATCTGGTCCCATCATTTCATGGCAAGTAGACAGGGAAACAATAGAAACAGTTATTTTCTTGGGCTCCAAAATCATTGCAGATGGTGACTGTAGCCATGAAATTAAAAGGCATTTGCTGTTTGGAAGGAAAGCTATAACAAACCTAGACAGTATATTAAAAAGCATATTAAAGACTTTTCCCAACAAAGGTCTGCCTAGTCAAAGCTATGATTTTTCCAATAGTCATGTATCGATGTGAGAGTTGGACTATAAAGAAAGCTGAGCACTGAAGAATTGATGCTTTTGAACTGCGGTGTTGGAGAAGACTCTCGAGAGTCCCTTGGACTGCAAGGAGATCAAACCAATCAATCCTAGAGGAAATCAGTTCTGAATATTCACTGGAAGGACTGATGCTGATGCTGAAATTCCAGTACTTTGGCCCCTTGATGCAAAGAACTGACTCATTTGAAAAGACCCTGATGCTGGGAAAGATTGAAGGCAGGAGAAGGGGACAACAGAGGATGATGAGGTGGTTGGACGGCATCACCAACCTAACGAACACGAGTGAGCAAACACAGAGAGTTGGTGATGCACCGGGAAACCTGACTTGCTGTAGTCCATGGGGTTGCAAAGAGTCAGACAAGACTGAGTGACTGAACGGAAATGAACTGAACAAAACATATTAAGGATACACTTTTATACCACAGTTTTATAAGTGAAGCACAGATGAGGAGTCCCATGTACTCTCTCAAAGTCAGACAGCTAAGTAGAGCTAGAATTCAAATGCAGATGTTCTGGCTTTAGATATTTGCACTCAACCACCACCTGTACTCCTGTATTATTTTTTATTACCTGATAATAAAGAGTAACCTGGCCTATGTACATAAACTAGAGATAGCACAGTATTCCCAGGAGGCAGACAGTCGCTCAGAATACATAAATGTTAGACTTAAATCACTTTTTCCTATCTAGCTATTTGATTATAAAACCATTGTTTACTGTCTTGTCAAAACCTAATATACTTAAATAAACACATTTACTGTATATAGAGTCAAAGAGACCTATCAAAGACATGCATTTATTTGTAATAATCTATGACAGCATCTATAACTCATTATCTAAATCCTCTTCAGCAGAATATGCTGTTTACCTAGCTTCTTTTATAGTCAATGTAATAGGTTTCTGGGACCTACAATTCTGTAGAGTCAACTACATTTCTTATCTTCATATTAAAAATGAATGGGTTTGGATCATAGATTCTATAAGTAGTGATTTTGTTCAATAAAAATTCTATTTTATATGATTGTACACATGTTTTGTGGCCACAGTTTCAGAATTTTTAGAAGGGAGGTTACTTTTCTTCCATATTCATTCAGTTCACTGGGGCAGAAAACCTGTATTTCTCAGGGATATGTTAACTATGATTAATATGCATCTGCTACATGCCAGACACTATACATACATACATTTCTTTATTTAACCCTCACAAAGACTCTGATAATTTTATCACCAAATTACTGATGGGAACAAGAGAGAACAGAGAGGACAAATAATTTGAGGAATGTCAACGCAGATTTTTAATCATCACATCTGGGATTTAAGCCTATGTTTCTCTGATTCTCATCCTCTCTCCATTTCAGCTATTTTTGCCTAGACCATATAAAGATGGTCACCAGTGCCATAAAGATGAGATGCACAGGGGTTTAATTGGTCAATTTGAAAAAGGTGTTCATTTCTTTACTTTTCTTTACTTTTCATTTCTTTACATCTTTTATTTTACACTCCCATAGACGGAGTAAAGGCAACTTAAGGCTGTTATGAATAACCCGCTGCCTAATGGATAGATGGAACTACTTAAGTAGAGCTGATAGACTCATAAAGCTTTCTTTGATTATAGTTCAGAAAAATTACCATTGTTTTTTATTGCAAAAAGTAACGGTATAGACACACATAATGGTAAAATAATTAAAGACAGATGGTGAGGAAGGTGGCTTACAATTTAAGAAAAATAAAAATTAGAAGTCTCTCTGTTGCTTATTTCTTTAGTTTAACACCACTGGGTCTCTAAAATTACAGTTCTTTCTCCTAAGAGGGTCTAGTTCAGGAAAACTGTTACTACCTGTGCTTTTTTAACTCCATAAACCAGCAGAGGGAGCCCTAGTGTCATAAGCAGTTTGTTCTTTTTTAAATGATGTAATAAGCACCTAATGTGAAGCTCTTCCTTCTGGTTTCACTGCCAATGAGAAAATACAACCCCCTTCGCCCACATAGTGTTTATTTAAGGAATCAAAACGTCCTAGGGGGATCTATTGGCCAGCTACCAGGGGTAGAACAGAACGGTATTTACACGGCACACACTGGAGTGGCTCCGTGGGATCTGTTCTGGTCTGCCAAGTAATTATATAATTACATGAAAAAATATATTTGTCTTAGAGATCAGAAGGGATTAAAATGCCTCTCTGGAAAATGAAGGATGCTAATATGAATGCAAAGAATTCTTTGATTTGACCTTACAGGTAAAACTGGGGACCTGTGGTGATTCAACAATTAAACACAATAAGATGAAAGAAAGCTTTGGCATTGACAACTGGAACCTGTGGTATTTACTTTCAGAGTATTTTTCATCACTAATTTCAGTAATTCATATGTTAATTAAAATTAATTTCCGTTAACATTATGACTATGCAGGTGTTTCTCCAGTTTATCTTAGTTCAGCTGTTAGAAAATGTATCTTAACCCCCTCTAAAAATCATTTAAATTTGTTTATGACATTTAAAGTGTTAATAAACAAATAGTTTATTATAGCAGTGTTTAAGTTATGTGAAACTTAAAGTGTATTTTGCCATGCTTTGGGGTTCTTTGCTATAAGGAGAGTTTTAGTTTTGTTTTATTAAGCATGTATTCATATTTTATGTCTTTGAAACTTTGAAAGTAGACTAGATTTGTTTGTGTGTTTTCATTAATTCTATAATGCATCTGCTTGTCCAAGTAATTATAGAAATTTAATTAAATAATCAAATGACACTTTGCCTACTATTGTCTAAGAAAGCCCAAAGTAAAATTAATTATATTATTGTTTTTCACAGTGTTGAAGATGACCTTCCCCTGTGGTTCAGACAGTAAAGAATCTGCCTGCAACCCAGGAGATCTGAGTTCAGTCCCTGAGTGGGGAAGATCTGCAGAAGGGGATGGTAACCCACGCCAGTATTCTGGCCTGGAGAATCCCATGGACAGAGGAGCCTGATGGGCTACAGTTCCTGGGGTCACAGAGTCGGTCATGACTGAGCGACTAACACTTTCATTTTCAAGATGAGTAAGATTTAGTACAGGCTTCCCAGGTGGCACAGTGGTAAAGAATCTGCCTGTCAGTGCAGTAGGATCAAGAGACTTGGATTTGATCCCTGGGTTGAGAGGATCCTTTAGCAACCGACTCCAGTATTCTTGTCTGGAAAATTCTATGGACAGAGGAGCCTGGTGGGCTACAGTCCATGGGGTCAGAAAGAGTGGGACACGACTGAGCGACTGAATGCACTCACAGACACACTGTGTGCCTTCAGTTCAGTTCAGTTGCTCAGTCGTGTCTGACTCTGCGACCCCATGAACCACAGCACGCCAGGCCTCCCTGTCCATCACCAACTCCCAGAGTCCACCCAAACTCATGTCCATTGAGTTGGTGATGCCATCCAACCACCTTATCCTCTGTCGTCCCCTTCTCCTCCTGCCCTTAATCTTTCCCAGCATCAGGGTCTTTTCAAATGAGTTAGCTCTGCACATCAGGTGCCCAAAGTATTGGAGTTTCAGCTTCAACATCAGTCTTCCAATGAACACCCAAGACTGATCTCCTTTAGGATGAACTGGTTGGATCTCTTACAGTCCAAGGGACTCTCAAGAGGCTTCTCCAACACCACAGTTCAAAAACATCAATCAACGTGTGCCTTAATCCCACCAAAAACTCCAAGATTAGTACAAAGTAGTATGTAGAGATCAACATTATCAAATAGCCTAAGAATCTTTGGCAAACAAATCTCTGTCCCATATATCTTCATGCTAGGATTTACAGATGTGTTATATAAAATCTAGTTGAGTTGCTTAATAGTAGAAAAATTGTGATGTCAAAGAAAATAGCGTAAATACGATATCACAGGCATATATAATTGGGAAAGATTAATAGAAGAATATTTTGGAAGTAATTATTGCATAAGGGCTAATGAATTTATTGTTTAGAGGTAATTACATCAAGGAGTAAGTAATAGTAGGGTTAGATGACTTAGGAGAGCTCTGATAAACTACATTAACCATTAGGGCTTAAAGCATGGAAGGGGAGAAGTGTAGGAAATCTCTGATCCAGTACTCCTTCCTTCCATTCTCAAGATCTGATTTTTAAATATATTATTCGTTCTATAACATCAAAAGTAAGGACAGTTACCTTTTACTTCAATCAATGGAGGGGGAGGACTTTCTTTCTTGCCCCATTCTTCTAGAAGTTCAGAATCCTTTAGAGACATTAAGAACTGTCCCAGAAGATCCAGACTAATTCCCAACCTGGTGGAGGATGATGGCTATAGACTGATGACAAGCACATAGCTTTCAGAATGGTTGGAACCAGAATGCTGAGATTCCCAAAACATCACTGTGTTGCCTTACCACCAACTAACCAAAAAGTCCACAAACTGATCATGCATCCTATAGCCCTCTACTCTAACACTGTCTTTAAAAACCCTTGACTGAAAGCCATTGAGGAGTTGGAGATTTTTAGGCATGAACTGTTTGATCTCCTTGTTAGACTTTGTGCAAAAACCTCTTACTTTGCAAATACCAACTATCTGAATTTGGTTTTGTGGTCCACAGGACATGAGCCCTTGTTCAATAGCAGTCATTCACAGGTAATTTTTAGCACATGAAGTATATTTATTTTTCACTGAACTACTATAGATTGAGGCAGAACTGATAACCTAGAGATCATCAAATGAGCCCCAAATGGAAGCTCTCTTCAGAATTTGAACTAGGATCATTAGACTTCATAGTCTTACATGAAATTGTTGGGGGAATATGTAATTTGCTCAGTTCTCTCTGGCTGCAGCAAAAATTTGAAGCGACAGATGGACCAGAGTTACAGCTCAGTTTAAACTGCGCACCAGTGTTACAGCTCAATTTTATTTGGCAAGCAACAGAAAATACATCCTCGAGGCATGAAGGCAGGCCAACCCAAAGAAGTGAAGAGAAGAGAGAGGCTCAATTTTGACTCCTTTTTATATGTATTTTCTTCTCCCCTTGAGCCTGCCTTGTGTTAACTGGGCTAGCCAAGAGGGCTGTTTGTTTCATCTGAGGTTCTCGCTCGTTCTTGGACCTTCCTTTGTTTTATTTTTGCAGACTTTTTCTTTTCTTTGTCTTTTAGCCACCGCTATTTTGGACTCCTTTTTCCTATTCTGACTACCTAACAAAATGGACATAGTATCCTACGTAGGGTGAAAACAAAAATTTTAAGTTAGTTGAAATATTTCTCCAAGTATCATAGTATGGGAGAATAATTTATTATTACTCTAATTATTCATTATTTTCTGAATAATCAACAAAGCATTTTAATGTGGTGTAAAATGGAACATCTCCTGTCACATCAATAAACAGGATGCAACAGCCATCAGCGATTTCAGGCCTCCCAAATATGAGTGACAGCTCTCAAAAGGATAACAATGCCTGAGATCCAGCCAGTGCCGCCACCCTCCATGATGACTGCTGAGGAGCTCAGGGTGGGGGATGTGAGAAAAAAAACAACAACAATTTGCTGGCCCCAGATAGCTGAGATGTATGTAAAAGGAATGAGTTCAATAATCCCAGACTCTTACATCTACCATGCATAGAAGAATGTTAAATTCCTTGAGATATCTGGTTTTCCTTAACTAACAGTAGTCTTTGATATTCAAATTGCCTGCCATCTTTGTTGCAAACTTCTATACATCCTGACTCGTTCCCCCACCTCCTCAGAGCAGTCTCCCAGGGTTGAAGTCCTAACATTTCTACCAAATAAAATAACTACTTACTTTCAGGTTGTGACTAAATTTTTTAGTGAACAGTGGTTGTTTATGACAGTGTATCACTATGGCCTTGGCAGTTTGGCTCAGGAGTTCACTACTCCAAAATGAAAAATCACAATATTTTTTAATGTTTTAGCATAATACTTTCAATTTTCCAAACAAAATGAAAGGGACAGGAAGAAATCAGAAGCCAGTCTTTAGATTTCTGAGAAAGATTTTTAAAAATAATTTTTAAAATTTATTTTTGGCTGTGCTGCGTCTTCACTGCTATGTGGGCTTTTCTCTAGTTGCAGTGAGCAGAGTGTCAACTACAAATTGGCTCAGATGGTAGAGCATCCACTTCCAATGCAGGAGACCCAGATTCGATCCCTGAGTCAGGAAGATCCCCTGGAGAAGGAATGGCAACCCATTCTAGTATTCTTGCCTGAAGAATTCCATGGACAGAGGAGCCTGGTGGGCTATAGTCCGTGGGGTCACAAAGAGTAGGACACAACTGAGCGGCTAACTCTTTCAACTCTCTTTTCAAGAGCATTTGCCAGCGACTGAACAACAATGATGGCATTTGCCATCTGCCTCTGTAGAGATTGAACCCCGTTCTGCTGCAGCTGTTGACATTCAACACCCTCTGAGGGATTTCAGAGTGGAGTGAGGCACTCTGTGCTCCAGGCAATCTGGTGGAACAGGTCTTTAGATGCTAACTATTTTCAGGAACTGATTTCATGATCCCAGTCCTTGCATCTCTTCATATCTAGAAAATCACTAAAATCCCTTTACGGTGACATTAGGTCCTCCTGACTAACAGAAACTTTGTAACATAAATGCTTGATTGCACTGGACTCCCCCTTCACCAAAATCTTATATACTGACCTTCCCCCACCGCCTCTTTGGAGCAGTCTCTTGGGGCCATCTAAGGTGCTGTCTCCCTGGCTGCAGTCCTCATTTTGCCCAAATAAAACTTACAGCTCTCAAGTTGGGCATCTTTTTAGTTGACAGGGGGCTACTCTCTAGTTGTGGACTTATTGCAGTGGCTTCTCTTGTTGTGGAGCATACATAGGCTCTAGGGCGCCCAGGCTTCAGTAGTTTCAGCATGTGGGCTCAATAGTTGCAGCTCTTGCACTCAAAGGCACAGGCTCAAAGGATGTGGCACAAGTGTGGCACAAGTTATAGCTCTGCAGCATGTGGGATCTTTCCAGACCAGAGATCAAACCCATGTCTTATGCATTGGCAGGCAGATAGATTCCTTACCACTGAGTCACCAGGGAAGCCCTCTAGAAAGATTTTTAAAGAAATCGCCACTACATGTTAGAAGGTAAGGTGTTGACTGAGGCAAAATTGTTAAATCGGCCAAGTTTGTTTGCACACCCTTCTCAGTGTTCTTGAATGACTAGAGCACCAGTTTATGAGCCACTGAGCTTGAGACCCATTACCTGTTATGCACATCCTCCCTAACTCTGCAGCCACTGTGAAATATTTTATGAGTGAGCATCAAGGCTTCAGAAAAAGAATGACAGGGCAGTCACACTTGCATTTTTGTGCACTGTGGAGTGTGTACATACCACACTCAGTAGGAGATCTTAAAAAAAAAAAGGTGAGACTTAAAATTTTGCATCACATACTTTCACTTTCCTGTCTTTTAAAGTGCATATGACATTAAAAGTACTACAGCATTTTTTTCTGAGTGATTCCAGTCACTGTTTTGGTCATCTTTTCCTGCACAGTGATGTAACTGTGCACATTTGTAGTGTTTCCGCTTCTTCCCTCCTCAGACAGCCGGTGCTCACATCTCTTGCAGTCATTTTANGACATTAAAAGTACTACAGCATTTTTTTCTGAGTGATTCCAGTCACTGTTTTGGTCATCTTTTCCTGCACAGTGATGTAACTGTGCACATTTGTAGTGTTTCCGCTTCTTCCCTCCTCAGACAGCCGGTGCTCACATCTCTTGCAGTCATTTTAATTATTATTTCTATAGCTTGCTTCTTCTTTTTTTTTTTTTTTTAATTTGCTTCTAGACTGCTGGGGTCTAGGAGGACCAATATGCTTTTAAAAATTAAATATTTAATAATAGACTAAGCAGTAGCCTTGGAGTCAGAGGGGAAAAATGATGCCAATTCCAGCCCCCAGAGTCCTGTATCAATTGTAGTCTATCTGTATTTAAAGCTGAGATTGCCTTGTTATATCAAGGTAAGCATATTAGAACTTTGCTATAAGATAGCCTGTTGGAAGTCATTAAGATCACCTTAAGTTTGGTTTTGAGAATAAATCTTACAAAGTTATGCAAGAATGCAGTGAATAAAATTTCTGTCAAGGAAAAAAAAAAGATAGCTTTGGCTTACCTATCAAGGATAACATCTTGGCCCCTGTTGGCAATTATAGCAGAAATAAAGGGATGTAGAACAACACAGATAATAAATGCAGTGCTTATCTTGTAATTTTATGTGTGGGCTTACTGAATTCCTGAAACTAATCTTTGGACACTCATACTTCTGTTTGGTGTTTTTATCTCTTAATGAAAAAACTAACATTCCTCAGAATTTGACCTAGAATGTTTTAGAATTTGATAGTTCATTTGTTTAACACACCACTCAGAGTGTTGCATAGAGTTCAAGTTTAATAATTATTTGTATAATTGATTCACAGCAATGCTGATATCTTTACTGTCCCATAATACACACTCCATAGAAGGAGTGCAGCCTATTCTGACAACTGAAATGTGGGGTACTTTCTCATGAGGACCTACTGAGAAAGCAATTAATGAAACTATTTTCAAAGTTATCTTGTGATCAGATCTTTTTTTTTGAGGTTCAGATAAGAATATGTGGTTTTAAAAGGGAGATTGTTTAGAAAAGTTTCATAGCCCAGCACAAGTTGGTAAGAATGTAACCCTATCTTAAATTCATCCCACTAGGAACCAATTCTTCAATTTATTTTGACATTTTTATTTTATAACACATTTCTATTTGGATTTCCAGTAATTTAATTTGGAAGATACTCTGATGAGTATTTCAGTTTCTCACAGCTCAAATATTATTTAGAAAGTCAAAATGCATTAAAGCAAGTGAAGAAGAGGTTGGTGCTAGTGGTTAGCCATCTTGTGTAAGTAAGAGCAATGGAAATAGGCAGAT
The DNA here is from genome assembly GCA_006410875.1 of Neotragus pygmaeus. Lineage (NCBI taxonomy): Eukaryota > Metazoa > Chordata > Mammalia > Artiodactyla > Bovidae > Neotragus > Neotragus pygmaeus. The sequence continues at coordinate 15,338 of SJYV01022282.1, forward strand.
GGACTCAGGTAAATAAAATCTGGTGTAGACTGATTTTTAAAAGTTAACTCTGTGAATCAGCTTCTTAATCCTTTTCCCTCTTCCTGATATTTTTCAAAGCACTCAACAAAGTAACATATTAAGTACTCTTAAAAATTGTCCAAAAGCACTCTGTTTTCGCAGGATAAAATCCCAGCTCCTAAGCACCGGGCACACAGGACTTTTTTTTTTTTTTTTTTTTTAATTAATTTATTTATTTA
>SJYV01022285.1:0-12509 GCA_006410875.1 Neotragus pygmaeus
GACTGAAGCGACTTAGCAGCAGCAGCAGCAGCAGCAATCAGTGACGTGGGGCGTCTCTTCACGTCTTTGGTCATCTGTGTGTCTTCTCTGGAAAAACACCTCTTCAGATCCTCTGCTCATTGCTTAACCAAGTTGTTTTTTAATGGTTAGTTGTATGAGTTCCTTGAATATTTTGGATATTAATCCCTTATCAGATATGTCGTGTGTAAATATCTTCTCCCATTCAGTTGGTGGCCTTTTCATTTGTTGATAGGTTCCTTCACTGGGCAAAAGGTTTTTAGTCTGATGCAGTCCCATGTGTTTGTTTTTGCTTTTGTTTCCCTTGGACCATCCCTAAGTTTGACTTTCATATAAAAGGAATTATACATTTTTGTATAATTATACAAAATTATACAATTTTGCATTTGGCTTTTTCTTTCACACAATATTAGCATCATGGGCCTTTTTCCTAGTCCTCAAAATAAGAAAAAGTGTCTAGTTTTTGAGAGAATTCTTTTTTCTTCTTTTTACCTTGATAATTAGATAAATAAATTTAACTTACTTTAGAAAGCTTAGAGATAAACCCCAGTAGAACTTAAAACATGGTATAAATCCCTTACAACAACAAGCCAAGAGAAAGCAGGGATCTTGTAAGAAAAGGAAAACAAACAGTAAAAGGTCAGCATAAAAACACAAATGGTATAAAATAAGGTGGCAGAGTTCACAGCAAATAGCATCGCTATAACCATATATGTAAATTGCTTAAATCCTCCATTGAAAGCCAGAAATTATCTGACTGCTGAGAAAACCAAACCCAGGAAATTATCACACAAGTCAGAATTCAGAGCAAGGAAAGTTACCAAGAGAACATGATGTCATTTTGTACAGTTAAAGATTATTGCTTTATTGACAAGTTTCAAAATTAAGATACTCATGAATACATTTTCATTGTTCGTTTCATTGTTTCATTTTCATTGCAAAATGCAAACAGTGTACATGTGTGCAGGCCTTTTCTTGGCTCCTGGCTGGAGGACCAACTGTTTTCACTTTCTCCTGATAAATTACAGTCACTGCACACTGTGTGATTTTGGACTTTAGACACTTGTGAAGACTCTCAAGTGCAGGATCCTTATCGATCCTTGGGATGCTGTCCCCATATTTTACACTCGTTTTATTCAAGAGCAGTTTGATTCTGGTTTTGGTTTTTTTTTTTTTTTAAGCAACTTGACTTTCACTGACCTCTGAGAGCTTCCAGGTTACTTTCATAAAAACAACTCCCTTTGCACTGAAAATTCTTTAGTTTTTTTCACTTCAGGACATAATTGCAGAACAAGTACGATTGGCTTGAATAAGCTTAAGGACAAGCACAGGGGCTCACAGGTGGGGAGAGAAGCTTCAGGTGGCAGGGGAGGGAGCGATGGGGGACAGCCTGTGAGCAGCCCGCAAGGGATCCTCACAGGAGCATGGGTCACTCAGGGCTTGGTTAAGAGAGCTTCTGTGGGCTGCATCTTCATGCTCCCAGGAGACCACAGCTGTCCTATCCATCAGTCACTCAGTGCTCAGACACTCAGCCGTGTCCAACTCTTTTCGACCCCTTGGACTATAACCCACCAGGCTCCTCTGTCCGTGGAATTTTTCCAGGCAAGAATACTAGAGTGGATTGCCATTTCCTACTCCAGGGGATCTTCCTGACCCAAGGATCGAACTCACGTCTATGAAATCTCCTGCACTGACGGGCAGAGTCTCTACCACTAGTACCGCCTGGAAAGCCTCAGCTGTACGATAGATACCCGGAAATGGAATTGTGGGTTGAAAGTGAAGTGCGTTTTAGATGATGGTGGTGGTGGTGTGGTGGTTTAGTTGTTAAATTGTGTCTCACTCTTTGAGACCCCATGGACTGTAGCCTGCCAGGTTCCTCTGTCCATGGGATTTCTAGATACTCCCAGTCGACTAAAAAGATGCACAATGTGAGAGTTGCAAGTTGTTTTATTTGGGGCAAAATGAGGACTGCAGCCTGGGAGACAGCCCCTCAGGTAGCTCTGAGAGCCTGCTCCAAAGAGGCAGTGGGGAAGGTCAGTATAAAGATTCCGGTGAAGGGGGAGTTCAGTACAATCAAGCATTCGTTTTACAAAGGCTTTCTGCTCGTCAGGAGGAGCTGATATCATCATGGAGGGATTTAGTGCTTTTCTAGATAGGAGGAGATGCAAGGATTGGGTCATGAAATGAGTTCCTGAAAATATCTAACCATCTATAAGACCCGTTCCACCACATTCCCAGGAGCACAGAGCGCCTCACTCTCCACCCTGAACTCCCTCCGGGGGTGTTGAAAGTCAACAGCTGTGGCAGCGCAGGGTTCGGTCTCTGCAGAGGCAGATGGCAGTTGCCCTCGTGTGCGTGCGTGCATGCGTGCTAACTCACTTCAGTCGTGTCCAATTCGGCGACCACAGACTGTAGCCCGCCAGGCTCCTCTGTCCGTGGGATTCTCTAGGCGAGAATACTGGCGTGGGTTGCCATGCCCCCCTCCAGGGGATCTTCCCCACTAGGGATCAAACTCATGTCTCTTACATTTCCTGCATTGGCAGGCAAGTTCTTTACCACCTAGGAAGCGCTTGTTATTCAGTCCCTGGCAAATGCTCTGGGCGAGTGGCAGTTTGTAGTTGACACAGCAAACCGCCATTCAAAAGGCAGTTCAAATTTCACACAACTACAGCCAAGAAAGCTATATTCACGCTCTAGCCTTGTGAGCAAACTTCTTGATTTTTGCTCTCAACTGTAGGGTGGAAACTCGTGTGTTGTTTTTAACCCGCCTGTCCTTGATGACATAAAGTGAGCTGCTCTTCTCTTTTAGTGTTTATTTAGTTGGCTGTGGCGGGTCTTCCCTGTGGCGCACGGGGTCTTTCATTGCAGTGCACAGACTCCCTGGTTGTGTCACACAGGCTCAGGAGTGATGGCGCACGGGCTGAGTTGCTTCCCGACATGCGGGATCTTAGTTCCCCGACCAGGGATCCAGCCAGGGGTGAAGCCCTCTTCCCTACACTGCAAGGCAGATTCTTAACCACTGGACGTCCAGGGAAGTCCCCAAGCATCTTTTCTTATGCTCACTGGCTGTTTCCCTTTCGTTGTGAATTACCTATTCTTGTTCTTTGCCCTTTTTTCCTGTAGGGTTATCTTTGTTTGTCTTCCTGATGGAGAGCAGCTTGATACATATTCTGGATAGAATTTGTATATATGTTTGAAACATTTTCTCCCACAGTAAAAACACGGGGGTGGGTGATGGAATGCAGAGTTTATGCACACAAGCACTGGAGCCCAGCTGCCTGGGTTTGAATCCCGGTTCTGCTACTTCTTAGCGGGGTGCTGGGCTGTGCTTAGTTGCTCAGTCGTATCCGACTGTTTCCAACCCCATCGACTGTAGCCCGCCAGGCTCCTCTGTCCATGGGGATTTTCCAGGCAAGAATACTGGAGTGGGTTGCCATACCCTCCTCCAGCAGATCTTCCCAACACAGAGATCAAACCCAGGTCTCCTACATTGCAGGTGGATTCTTTACCGTCTGAGCCACCAGGGAAGCCCATGAATACTGGAGTGGATAGCCTATCCCTTCTCCAGGGGATCTTCCCGACCCAGAAGTTGGACAAATTATGTAACTTCCCGGTGCCTCTGCTTCCTTGCCTGTAAAACTGAGCTCATGCACAGGGTTGTGACGATCAAATAAGTTAGTACAGATGAGCTGGCAGCAGGCTGACAGTGCTCAAACCTTTTTCAGTCGCATCTTTCTCTACTTAAAAATCTCATTTAAACCTAATCTCCTGGATGTTGCGTTGTATGATTAGGAAAGCCATTCCCAAGAGGTGCAGTTTACAGGGATAGATAACTGTGAGAAAGTGTCTTGAAATGGAAGCCTGAGCAGAGCAGAGTCAGGCAGAGACGTGCACAGAAGCTGTCGTGCCCACCGTACAGTTTCTGGAGAGTGGAGCATAGCAGGGATACAAGGGGCCTGAAGACAAGAGTGGGGCCGACTTTAGATATTTTCACTGAACTCTGTGCTCTCTAAAGCAGCACTGCGGTGGTCACACGCGGCTCTTCAACGACCTGACATGTGACCAGTCCTCACTGAAACAGGCTGAGTGTAAAAACAAATACCAAGTCTTGCAGACTTGAGACACAGAAAAAGGAAGCAAATTATCTTATCAATCGTTTTTGCATTACATGTTGACTTAATATCCTGGATATATTAAATTAAATTAAATACATTAAAATTTCTTTTGACCTTTTTAAAAATATGATTACTAGAAAACCTTAAATTGTATATGAGACCTACATTATATTTCTATTGGACACAGTGCTCAAAAAAGAGGCAATATTTTATTTCCCAGTGTCCGTAAACACCATCAAAAAGTGGCTGTGTATTAAGCCTTAAGAAAAAAGCTCAGTAAATATTTATTAAAACTGTATAGGTCCTACTCTCTCACTACAATGCAGCAAAACAAGAAAATAAGTTTAAACAATGTAAACACCTCAAATCAGAAATGTTGGGTTGCCATATCTTTCTCTGGGGGANTGTATTAAGCCTTAAGAAAAAAGCTCAGTAAATATTTATTAAAATTGTATAGGTCCTACTCTCTCACTACAATGCAGCAAAACAAGAAAATAAGTTTAAACAATGTAAAAACCTCAAATCAGAAATGTTGGGTTGCCATGTCTTTCTCTGGGGGATCTTCCCAACCCAAGGATCAAACCCATGTTGCTTATGACTCCGGCATTGGCAGGTGGGTTCTTTGCTACTAGCGCCACCCATATTGACATTAAAAATAAAATCCACAATTATAAAGACATCAGCACTCCTCTCAGTAATTAGGAGAACTAGGGAACACAAAATCAGTAAGGATGTAAGAAGAATTGAATGCCCTCAAACCAACTGGAATGAATTAACATTTATAAGGCACTCTACTCAACAGTGGCAGAATACACTTTGTTTTTCACCTGTACGTGGAATATTCACCAAGATAGACCACACTGCATTTTAACAAATTGAAAGAATTTAAATCACACAGAGTGTGACCTCACCATAATAGAATTAAACAGAAATCAACGACATAAAGAAAACAGGAAAACCTCCTAGCGCTTGGAAATCAAGCAGCAGGTCTCTATATAATCCTTGAGTTAAAGAGGGAGTCTCCAGGGAAGCTAGAAATGAGCGAACTATCCTTCTTCATAGATGGTGTGATGTGGACGCAGAAAATCTCAAAGAATCTACAAAAAAAAGCCCTCTTACAACTAATAATGAACACCAGGACACAGGTTCAGTCCCTGGTCCGGGAACTAAGATCCCGTGTACTGTCTTGCCTGAAAAATCCCATAGGCAGAGGAGCCTGGTAGGCTGCAGTCCATGGGGTCGCACAGAGTCAGACACAACTGAGCGACTTCACTTTCACTTTTCACTTTCATGCATTGGAGAAGAAAATGGCAACCCACTCCAGTGTTCTTGCCTGGAGAATCCCAGGGACGGGGGAGCCTGGTGGGCTGCCATCTATGGAGTCGCACAGAGTCGGACACGACTGAAACGACTCAGCAGCAGTGGCAGCAGCAGCAAGGATGCTAAGCCTGAGAGTCACAGCTAGAGAAGCCCGCCTGTCACAACTAAGACTCAACACAGGCAAATAAATAAATCAATATTTTTTAAAAATAGTAAACATGGACTAAAAACACTTAAAACACAATGCCCAGTGCTGGTGTGGAGCAACCGGAACTCTCATACACTGCTGATTTCAAAATGGCACAGNGTCACAACTAAGACTCAACACAGGCAAATAAATAAATCAATATTTTTTAAAAATAGTAAACATGGACTAAAAACACTTAAAACACAATGCCCAGTGCTGGTGTGGAGCAACCGGAACTCTCATACACTGCTGATTTCAAAATGGCACAGCTGCTCTGGAGAATCGTTGACAGCTTCTTATAAAGTGAAACATCCACTTCCCTCCAAGCCGGCTAATCCTGGGTGTTTACCTAGCGCAGTGTCTCCATAGCAACGCTATTGAATTTGGGGCTACTTCCTCCCTTCGGGGCTTGCTCTCCTTCCTGTTCTTTGCAGACTTAGCACCATCCCTGGCCTCTGCTACCGGATGCCTAGAGCACCCCTGCCCCGACATATAACAACCCAAAATGTCTCTCCACCTCGCTGAGTAACATCCAGGGAGCAAAAATAGTTTGTAGTTGAGAGCCACTACCCTAGAGAAACAAAAATCTACGTTCATACAGAAATCTGTACACAAATGTTGATACTAAGTCTGTTCATAATTGTCAAAAGCTGGTAACAACTCAAATGTCCTCTAACAGATGGATAAATAGACACAGGAACATTCACACAAATTGTTGTTGTTGTTTAGTCGTTAAGTCATGTCCGACTCTTTGCGACCCCATAGACTGTAACCCACCAAGCTCCTCTGTCCATGGAATTCTCCAGGCAAGAATACTGGAGTGGGTTGCCATTTCCTTCTCCNCCGATGGGACCGTTGGAAACTCTTCCCCGAACAGGCAGAGAAAAGAAGCCTGACCTCGAGCTGAGCAGGGGGACAGGAGGGACCTCTTGAGTTGTGGTGGGACCCTCGGTGCTCCTCTCGCGTGGAGACCTGTATATCCAGATATTCTTGAGTCGCTGCAAGCGTGTCAAGGAATCCGTCGAGTTTCATGAGGGATGGGGTGACTTCCCTCGAGGTGCTGCAGAGGAAAAAGGCCTCATCTCGCCTGGAGCTGAGATCCTTCTGGTTTTTCTCGCGTTACGGCAGGCTCCTGTCGACTTACGACGGGGACACCAGCGACACGCTCCTGGGTCCTCCAGAAAGGCCAGACTCCACACGAGTCGCCAGGGGCCATCAGGATTTCTTGGCAGTCGGTTCTGGCTCCTAAGTGCTTGTCTGACACCTGAGGATTCCTCTCCACAGCAGACGTTTACCGTGGGATTCCTCTGGAGGCTCTGCAGGTGAGTCACTGCAAGGGTGTGAAGGAACCCATTGAGGTTCATGAGGGATGAGGTGACTTCCTGTGAGGTGCTGAAGAGGACAAGGGCCTCATTTCGACTGGTGTTAAGATCCTCCTGGTTTTTCTCGAGTTGAGGCAGGTTGCTCTCGACTTACTACGGGGACTTCAGGGACACGCCCATGTGCCCACCGGAAAGGCCAGGCTCCATGCGAGTTGCCAGCGGCCTCTGGGGAATTCTTGGCAGTAGGGGCCTGCTCCTAAGTCCTCGTCTGGAGCCTGAGGATACCCTCCACTGCTTACTTGGACCGTGAGATTTCTTGTAGGCTCCCCAATGGAGTCAGATCTTGTCTCCAGTGGAGACGTGCACGTCCACTTTCCTCCAGAGCTGTAGCCAGAGGGTCAGGCTTCCCGTCCAGGTGACACAGGGGTCTGGGGCTTCCCCTCAGGGCTTTTCCACAGGGTTGAAACAGGTGCCACCATGGTGGGAGCCAATCTTTGGGGTGACAGTCGAGGTGGTGCAGGGGTACGAGGTTACTCTGGAATGGACAGAGACATCTGGGGGTATCTTGGATCACGAGGCTCGACCCCAGGAGATCCTCTGGACATTTCTGTGGCAAGCGCCTCCTCTTGCATTGAGATGGGACCGTCGGGAAACATTCCCCGACAAGGCTGGTCAAGGAAGCCTGATCTCGAGCTGAGCAGGGGGACACGTGGGTCCTCTTGAGTTGTGGTGGTNCCTCGTGGTGTCACTTATCATCAGTGGAGTAACAGGTCGTGCCTGCACTTGACTGTGAGCTGCCCAAGGTGAGAGGCTGGCTGTGACTGATCACCACTGCCTCACCAGCTCCAAGTACAGGAAGCCCCACTGAACATTTGTAGAATGGAGGGGTCTTGTTATGTCTTCTACTTTGTATGGCAGTACTATTAATGGGTGCTTAGTCGCTCAGTCGTGCCCCGTTCTTTGTGACCCCATCGACCCCAGCATGCCAGACTCCTCTGTCCATGGGGATTCTCCAGGCAAGAATATGGGAGTGGGTTGCCATGCCCTCCTTCAGAGGTTCTTCCTAGCCCAGGGATCAAACTCAGGTCTCCCACATTGCAGACAGATTCTTTACTGTCTGAGCCAATTCATTTGTTTAGATTTACCACTCAGACAGAGGGTTTTGTTTGTAGCTTATTTCTACATATTTCTTTGGGCAGAATTTCTCACTCATAATTTCTTTCACATGACACCTTGGATTTAAATACCCATGATTACAATCTGTAGACAAACCAGAGATTGACATCAAAGTAAAGGAATTTGTCATATATGTTTGTGAAGAACTGGGAATTCATTCACAAATGATGGTTTAAGAATGATCAAGTCACTCAGTAAGCTACGAAGAATAGAGAAAGCAATACTTTAGTGACTTATAATCCAACAATTTGAATTGTGCAGTAGAATGCTAAAACTGGTTCATTTGTTTCTCTTGAGAGAATGCCATGGTTAAAAAGCATAGATGGATAAACAGTGAATGAAATAGAAATTAGAGACTAAACCATGAAATCTTCATGAAGAGCTTTCCAGGTATTTCAAAGCTAAAGATGCAAACTGGAAAATGTGCTCTAAGATGACATACTTACAAGAGTTCCAGATACAAATCACTGGGCAACTTATTAGACATTTTTTCAACAAGATCCTAAAAGATTTCTTAATGCTTCATACATCTTAGCTTTTTCTAGGCCATCAAGCTGTACCCAGAATAGGAGTTACCTCACTGATGTGAGTTAAAGTCTTTCTAAGGTTTTTCAGTATGATTCACTTGCTGAAGTTTTGGTCAGCATCCTTCATGTATTTAACAACTTGTCTTTGTTATTCTATAAGCATATTTTTTTCACCATATCTTTCTATTTATTGCTTTTTTAGAAACATCCTCCAAAGTCCTTCCGATATGTCACACTAATTTTATGGAGTGAACATCTGATATGTGTCTCTTACCCCCTTCTTGTAACAGTACCTTGTCATTATTTGGGGATGTTCAGTCTTGGAAACAGCATGTCACCACCATTTAGGAAGGTCCTCTTGCCGACTCTGTGTTGTTTACTTGGGTCTTTGTCATTTTGTTGTGCTTTCCCAGATAGTTCAGCATATGTCCCGAAGGTAGATACTCGTAATAACCTTTCGTCTTGGACTTCAGGCCTACTAGTCCTTGCTTAAATGTTGCATGCATATTCTGGAAGAGAGAANGGGATAGTCTGGAGGCACTGCAAGGGTGTGAAGAAACCCATCGAGGTTCATTAGGGATGGCATGACTATCTGTGTGGTGCCACAGAGGAAAAGGGCCTCATTTCGCCTGGAGGGGAGATCCTCCTGGTTTTTCTCGAGTTGTGGCAGGTTCCTCTTGACTTACGACTGGGCCCCTGGGACCAGCCCCTGTGCCCTCCAGAAAAGCCAGGCTCCGCGCGAGTTGCCAGGGGCCTCTGGGGATTCCTTGACAGTCGGAGCCTGCTCTTAAGTCCTTGTCTGGAGCCTGAGGATTCCCTCCACTGCCTACTTCGACCGTGAGGTTTCTCTGCAGGCTCCCCAATGGAGTCAGGTCTCGTCTCCAGTGGAGACCTGCACCTCTGCTTTCCTCCCGAGCTGTAGCCTCAGAGTCAGGCCTCCTGTCGAGGTGACACAGGGGTCTGGGGCTTCCACTAGAGGCTTTCCCACAGGGAGAAACACATGCCACAGTGGTGGGAGCCAATCTTAAGGGTGACAGTCGAGGCACTGCAGGGCCACCAGGTTCCTCTGGAATGGACAGATTCATCTGTGGGTATTGTGGATCATGTGGCTCGACCCCCTGGAGTTTCTGTAGACATTCCTGTGGCAAGCGCCTCCTCTTGACATGCGATGGGACCGTCGGGAATCCTTCCCTGATGAAGCTGGGAAAGGAAGCCTGATCTCGAGCTGAGCAGGGGGACACGGGGGACCTCTTGAGTTGTGGTGGGACACTCGGTGTTCCTCTCACGTGGAGACCTGTATGTCGGGATATTCTTGAGTCATTGAAAGTGTGTGAAGGAACCCGTCGAGGTTCATGAGAGATGGGGTGACTTCCCTCGAGGTGCTGCAGAGGAAAAAGGCCTCATCTCTCCTGGAGGGGAGTTCCTCCTGGTTTTTCTCGAGTTATGGAAGGTTCCTCTCGATTGACAACGGGGACCCCAGGGACCTGCTCTGGGCCCTCCGGAAAGGCCAGACTCCACGCGATTTGCCGGAGGCCTCTGGGGATTCCTTGGTAGTCAGTTCCGGCACCTATGTCCTCGTCTGACACCTGAGGATTCCCCTCCACTGCAGACGTGGACCGTGGGCTACCTCTGGAGGCTCCCAAGGGGAATCATGTCTCGTCTTGAGTGGAGACATGCACCTCAGCTTTTATCCCGAGCTGTAGCTGCAGGGTCAGGCTTCCCGTCGAGGTGACACAAGGGTCTGGGTCTTCCCCTCGAGGCTTTCACACAGTCTTGAAACACGTGCCAACGTTGTGGGAGCCAATGCTCGGGGTGACAGTGGAGGCAGCGCAGGGCCACCAGGTTCCGATGGAGTGGATAGAGACCTCTGGGGGGNCCACCAGGCTCCTCCGTCCATGGGATTTTCCAGGCAAGAGTACTGGCGTGGGGTGCCATTGCCTTCTCCGTCCTACCCCTGGCAACCACTAATCCAGTCTCCTCTGTTTCTATGAGTTCGGTTGTTTTAGATTTTACATATAAGTGAGATCACACAGTATTTGTTATTCTCTGTCTGACTTATCTCACTTAGCATAATACACTCAAGTTTTACCCATGCTATTGCAAATGGCAAGGCTTCCTTTCTTTGTAATGGTTGGATAATACTTAACTGTGTATTATAGTACTCCATTGTATACACATATAGATACATCACATTTTCTTTATGCATTTGTTTGTCAGTGGACACTTAAGCTGTTTCCATGTCTTGGCTAGCATAAATAATGCTTCAGTGAACATGATGGTGCAGATATTGCATCAAGATGCTAATTTCATTTTCCTTCAGAAGTAAGATGGCTGGTAGTCCTGTTTTTAATTTTTTCAGGAATCTTCATACCATAGTATGAATCTTCTTTCCACAGTGGCTGAATCACTTTACATTCTCACCAGCAGTGTGCAAGGGTTTCTTTTTCCCCACGTCTTCTCCAGGACTTTTTATCATGTGTCTTCTTCATAATAGCCATTCTACAAGGAATGAAGTTTTGATTTGCATTTCCCTGATGATTAGTGATGCTGAGCAACTTTTTCATGTGCCTCTTGCCCACTTGGATGTCTTCTTTGAAAAAAATATCTGTTCACATCCTTTACCCATTTTTTAATTGGATTACTTGTTATTTAGCTATTGAAATATATGATATTCTTATTTTTAATATTAACCCCTTCTCAGATATAAGCTTTTTATCCCATTCCATAGGTTGACTTTTCATTTTGTTGATCATCTCTCTTGCTATCCAAAAGCTTTTCACTTTGATGTAGTCCCACTTGCTTATTGTTCCTTTGTTGCCTTTGCTTTTTCAACAGATAATGTACTGAGCTTGTCTTAGCCTTTGGGCAGCAGAGATAAACAAGGTCTAGTCTCCACACTTAATGATGACTGTATTCAGCAGAAAAGATATGTTTAAATATCCAAACTACTAAAAAGTCATAATTGCCATAAACAATGCACTGTAAAGTTTCAAAAAGTAGGTCATTTTTCAACTTTGAGACTGGGAAAGAGTTCATTAGGGACTGGAGAGATTATGGTTGGAAGGTATTTGATAGTCAAAGAATGAGGTAAGAGAGCAAAGGAATTAGAGCAAAAACATGGAATTAGTGTGATGAGATGTAAAATTGCTTCTTCAACTTTGTGACCCCAATGCCTGGCAAACAATAGGCACTCAGTAAATTATTTTTTAATGAAATAATAAATACAAATTTGGAACCTGACCTGAGGGCATAATTCATAGCAGGCTTAGGTGCTCAGACTTTATCCTGTACATTTTTGGTACAGCAGCAGGATCAGAGTCATGCTTTAAGACGATGAATTACGCATCCTTGAGAAAGAGAGAGAATTAGGAAGTTGAAGGCTAGTGTAATAGTTGATTAGATTTTTATCAAGACAATAAAATATAAGGGTAAAAGATGGATTAAAAAATACATTTTGGAGATGGAATTATCAGACATTGTAAATATTTAGATGTGAACAGAAAGCAAAAGAAAGAAGTCTTGGACTTTGAAGTTTAGGTGGCTGTTTATGAAGGGAAAGTCCACTGGAGAATTAATAAATTTAGATAATATATATGGAATATGGTTGTACATATACATAGCAACACAGAATGGTGAAGTCCTACAGCACTGTGACTCTCTATATATTCCTCTTTCTATATTAACTCTGATTAACTATCTGTGGAAAAAACATCATTGAACTGTTCTCCCAGGAGAAAGCAAAGGTATTCTTATCAAGTCTGCAGAAGATGAAAAACCTGGCGAGCTCACAAATTCAATGGATAGTAGGGAGAATCAACTAAGCCACTACAATTTACTAACTCTA
>SJYV01022287.1:0-12576 GCA_006410875.1 Neotragus pygmaeus
ATCCTAAAGGAAATCAAACCTGAATATTCATTGAAAGGATTGATACTACAGCTGAAGATCCAATACTTTAGCCACTTGATGCAAAGAACCAACTCATTGGAAAAGCTCCTGATAATGGGAAAGATTGAGGGCAGGAGGAGAAGGTGGTGACAGAGGATAAGATGGTTGTATGGCATCACCAACACAATGGACATGAGTTTGAGCAAGCTCTGGGAGATAGAGAAGGACAGGGAAGCCTGGCATGCTGCAGTCCATGGGTTGCAAAGTGTTGTACATGACTGAGTGATTGAACAACAATAGAACTGAGGTCACTACTTCCTTGCTGGCTATTATTCAAGAACATTTTTTAAAAATTAATTTTATTGACATATAGTTGCTTTATGGTGTAGTTTATACCCTACAGCAAAATGAATCATCTGTACATTTACACATATCCCCTCCGTTTGGATTTCTTTCCCATTCAGGTCATCACAGTGCATTAAGTAGAGTTCACTATACTATACAGTGTGTTCTAATTAGTTACATATTTTATACAATGGATCAATACTGTATATGTGTCAATACCAACCTCCCAATTCCTTCCAACCCCGCTTTCCCCTGGTACATATATACCAAGGAATATTACCCAACCATAAAGAGGAACAAAATTGGCTCATTTGTATAGACGTAGATGGAACTAGAGAGTGCCAGAGAGAGTGAAGTCAATCAGGGGTCTTTTAGAGACCACCTGTATTCCCTTCAGGCATTACTATTCTCATTTTCAGAGTAAGTAATCCAGGTTGAGTCTTTCTTAAGCTTCAAATCTCTCTGAACACTCCTTCTACCTCATCTTTACAATTTTCAGTTTTAAAAATCCTCTGCTTTTATGGCTCACATGATTAGATTAGATCCATTCAGATTATCCTAAATAATCTTGCTATGTTAAAGTCTGTAATGTTAATTACACTTGCAAATTGTCTTATCCCACACAAAATGTAATATAACTGCAAACCCTGGGATTAAGACACAGACATCTTTGGTCAGGGGCATGGGGAGAGGATATCTACCACTGTAACCAACTCACAATCAAACAGTTAATAAAATATGTAGTAGTTTATTAAAATATAAGGCTCTTACCCATTTGAATGCAAAATTCCAAAGAACAGCAAGCAGAGATAAGAAAGCATTCCTCAGTGATGAGTGCAAAGAAAAAGAGGAAAACTATAAAACGGGAAAGACTAGAGACCTCTTCACGAAAATTAGAGATACTAAGGGAACATTTCATCCAAATATTGGCACAGGAAAGGAGAGAAATGGTATGGACCTAACAGAAGCAGTAGATATTAACAACAGGTAACAAGAATACACAGAAGAACTATACAATAAAGATCTACATGACCCAGATAACCATGATGGTGTGATCACTCACCTAGTGCCAGACATCCTGCAATGCAAAGTCAAGTGGGCCTCAGGAAGCATATGAACAAAGCTGGTGGAGGTGATGGAGTTCCAGTTGAGCTATTTAAAATCCTAAAAGATGATACTGTAAAGTGCTTTGCTGAATATGACAGCAAATTTGGAAAACTCAGCAGTGGCCATAGGATGGGAACAAAGTCAATTTTCATTCCAATCCCAAAGAAAGGCAATGCCAACTAATGTTCAAACTACTGCACAATTGCACTCATCTTACATGCTAGCAAACTAATGCTCAAAATTCTCCATGCCAGGCTTCAACAGTACATGAACCATGAACATCCAGTTGTTCCAGTTGGATTTAGAAAAGGCAGAAGAAACAGAGATCAAATTGCCAACTTCCGATGGATCATCAAAAAAGCAAGAGAGTTCCAGAAGAACATCTACTTCTGCTTTATTGACTTCAACAAAGCCTTTGATTGTGTGGATCACAACAAACTGTGGAAAGTTCTTCAAGAGATGGGAAAGCCTGACTGCCTTACTTGGCTCTTGAGAAATCTGTATGAAGGTCAAGAAACAACAGTTAGGATGGGCCATGGAACAACAGACTGGTTGCAAATTGGGAAAGGAGTACATAAAGGCTATATACTGTCACCTTGCTTGTTTAACTTCTATGCTGAATACATCATGTGAAATGCTGGGCTGGATGAAGCACAAACTGGAATTAAGATTGTCAGGAGAGATATCAATAACTTCAGAAACGCAGATTAAACCACCCTTATGGCAGAAAGTGAAGAAGAATTAAAGAACCTATTGATGAAAGTGAAAGAGGGAAGTGAAAAAGCTGGCGTAAAATTGAACATTCAGAAAATGAAGATCATGGCATATGGTCCCATTACTTCATGGCAAACAGTTAGGGAAACAGTGGAAAGAGTGAGAGACTTTATCTTCTTGGGCTCCAAAATCACTGCAGATGGTGACTACAGCCATGAAAGATGCTTACTTCTTGGAAAGAAAGCTATAACCAGCCTAGACAGCATACTAAAAAGGAAAGATATTTATTACTTTACTGATAAAGGTCCATCTAGTCAAAGCTACGGATAATCCAGTAGTCATTATGGATGTTAGAGTTGGACTATAAAGAAAGCCGAGCACCAAAGAATTGATGATTTTGAACTATGGTGTTGGAGAAGACTCTTAAGAGTCCCTTGGACTGCAAGGAGAACCAACCAGTCAATCCTAAAAGAAATCAGTCCTGAATATTCATTGTAAGGACTGATGCTGAAGCTGAAACTAATACTTTGGGCACCTTATATGAAGAACTAACTCATTGGAAGAGACCATGATGCTGAGAAAGATTGAAAGCAGGAGGAGAAGGGGCCAACAGAGGATGAGATGGATGGATGGCATCACTGAGTGAATGGACATGAGTTTGAGCAAGCCCTGGGAGTTGGTGATAGACAGGGAAGTCTGACATGCTGCAGTCCATGGGGTTGCAAAGAGTTGGACACAACTGAGGGACTGAACTGAAACTGAAGGGCTCTTACCACCTAGTAAGTAGCTCTTTCTACTAAGCTTTGCTACTGTGTCATTTATGTTCCAGGTTAATTAACAAAGATCAGTAAGTCACTAAGACTACAATGAACAGTAAATATATCTTGAGAATAAGAATGCTGCTGAAAATGGAAAAAATATATGAAGTTTTATTAAGAATTCCAAGAAACCAGTGACTTCTAAATAATATATTATAATTTTTCAGTCAAAATCTCACTCTTTTATTTATATAAAGTTAGTAGGTAAAGAGAATTATATTTCCATTTAATAAAATGTTTTCATGAAATGACAAAATACTGATTACAAAAATTATCTGAGATCAGCCAGGATGTAATTAATTTTTCCAGCTTGATTTTAAGGTAAGCCAATATAGTATTGCAAAGTAAAATAAAGTAAAAATAAATAAATAAATAAATAAAATAAAAAGGAGTTTGATCTGGCTGGTCTCTCTAAAAATACAAATTCAAAGAAAAGCCATATAGTGATTTTGATTTTAATTCTATTGAAGACAAAACTCTCTCTCTCTCTCAGATACTCAGAAACTCCTATTCTAAGCTTAGTGCCTAGCTAATGTTGTTTTAAATGTGCCACTATCTGTGATTTCAATCCAATCACTTCACCTCTCTGGGCCTCAGTTTTTCTACCTATGAGTTAAAGGGCATGACCTAGATAATCTTTATTGTTCACAATAGCTTTGATTTTCTATTATTCAAATATCTCAAATGTTCAAATGAAATATCCTTGGCAATTTATTTATTTACAAAGAAATATTTTGTTAAGAGATTTTACTGAATATTACTGGCATTCTGAATGAGAGATCTTTGATGCCAAAATGTGAATATTTTCAATTTGAAAACCAATTAGTCATATGATCCCAAACTGTTGCCATTGGTCTTACTGCTATATTTTCAAAAAAGAGGGTGCTTTCTGAATAATGAGGTCTATACTGTTCTTAATGAGTTGTTCTCTGACCAGAAATTCCTCACTGCTTCTGAAGGCAACTTAATATATATTATTCTAACTTTCCTTTTTCTATTTATTTTAGAAAATAGAGGTAAATCTATAAAGCTGAAAGAAATAGTCCAAAATCTCCCTGCTGCTAAGTCACTTCAGTCATGTTCGATGCTGTGCAACCCCATAGATGGGGTCCATCCACAGTGATTTTGGAGCTCAAGAACATAAAACCTGTCACTATTTCCACTGTTTCCTCATCTATTTGCCATGAAATGATGGGACTGGATGCAGGAATCTTAGTTTCTTATTTTTTTTATTTTTATTTTTTACTTTATTTTACTTTACAAGACTCTATTGGCTTTGCCGTACATCGACATGAATCCACCACAGGTGAACACGAGCTCCCAATCCTCAATCCCCCTCCCACCTCCCACCCAACAACGTCTCTCTGGATCATCCCCGTGCACCAGCCCCAAGCATCCTGCCTCCTGCATTGAACATAGACCGGCGCCTCGTTTCTTACATGATAGTATACATGCTTCAATGCCATTCTCCCAAATCATCGCACTCTCTCCCTCTCCCTCAGAGACCAAAAGTCCATTCTATANTGTATAAGAGACAGATATATATATATCCCCTCCCTCGTCGACCTCCCTCCCACCACCCCCATCCCATCCTTCTAGGTCATCACAGAGAACGAGGCTGAGCTCCCTCCGCTATACAGCAGCTTCCCAATAGCTGTTTTACACGCGTGTGTGTGTGTATGTTTAGTTGGCTAATCATGTCCAATTCTTTGCAAGCCCGTGGACTACAGCCCACCAGGCTCCTCTGTCCATGGGGATTCTCCAGGCCAGAATACTAGAGTGGGTTGCCATGCCCTCCTCCAGGGAATCTTCCCAACCCAGGGATCAAACCCAGGTCTCCCACATTGCAGGCAGATTCTTTATCATCCGAGCCATCGGGGAAGCCCAAGAATACTGGAGTGGGTAGCCTATCCCTCCTACAGGGCATCTTCCTGACCCAGGAATCAAACCGGGGTCTTCTGCATTACAGGCAGATTCTTTACCAGCTGAGTTACCAGGGAAGCCTCCTTTAGGGACAATAGTGTATAAATGTCAATCTTCTTCAATGACTTCCTATGTCCAGTCTCCAGGAAGGGGCTCTAGCACACACAGTCTCAGGATTTTATCCTCAAAACAGCTCTGTGAAACAAATATTATGACCCATTTCCACAAATAGGGAAACAGAGGCGAGGAGGGAAGCGGGCAGTTTGGAGGGGCAGAAATCACAAACTTTCGGCTTTAAGCCCAGAGCTCTTAAAATCACATTACTCTTTGTTTTTATTTAAAACCAAGTTGTATAGGACTTTTTAAAATAGCTTTTTATTCTTTGTGGTTTGGGGAAAATTAGAAAGTCTTTGAAAGCAAAATTAAAGGCTAAGTCTGCACATAAAGTTTTAATGCTTATGATCAGGAAACCTAAACACTTCCACCAAAAATACATGACTATGAAATAATGCCTTAATTTGGTGCCAACGTTTCATAAAATTTTAGGATTTCTGTAAATGCCCCCTTTCAATTGAGGGCCTGGTGTATCCCCAAATTGGCTGCTCTTTGCTTTTTAGAGGAAAGGCTCTTCATACTTACTGAACTCCCCTGGCACATGCTTCTTTGGCAAGTGTATGAAATTGAGTTAATTGTGAGCATGAAGTCAAACCAAATGCCCTAAAAAAGAAAGTCAGAGGAAAGAACAATGCGTGTTTGCTTGAATCAGTGACTGCCTCATTTCCACTTTTCTGGACCTAAATAATTATGTACAGTGCTCAGATCATCAGTCATCTAAGGCCCCAGACTCTGGGCTTGTCGAGAAGCCTCTCAACCCTGCCTGGACCTGAGCTAATTGGTCTGACTCTCACTTGCCAAACCCACTGGACCTTTATAAGCTGGGGCCATGTGTCGGCTTGAGGGTTTTAGATGAAAGTGACAGAAGCTATCTCTGACTGAGTAGGTAGAAAATGAGATTAAAGATATCATGTAGTTCCCAGAGGGCTTCCCTGGTGGCTCAGATGGTAAAGAATCTGCCTGCAATGCGGGAAATCTAAGTTCTATCCCTGGGTTGGTAAGATCCCCCGGAGAAGGGAATGACTACACACTCCAGTATTCAAAAAACTCCGGGAGTTAGTGAAGGACAGGGAAGGCTGGTGTGCTGCAGTCCGTGGGGTTGCAAAGAGTCGGACAGGACTGAGCGACTGAACAACAGCAAAAAAGTTCCCAGAACCACGGGGAGTGCTAGGGACGCGGGCTCAGGGCTGAGGTTCCAGGAACAATGGTCAAAATCGTGCCGTAGGAGTGACGTGATGAAGAAAATAATGCAGCCGTCATCAGGGCTTGGGTACTGTCACTTCTGTGTTAAGAACTAAGCCTGGAAAGCGTGGCTAATGCCCTGTTGACAGAGAGAGGGACACAAAGTGAGCATCCCTGCTGTGTCACTAGTAAAGAGTCAACCGCTGGAGAAGGTGTCTCTGATTGGCAAGCCCTTTGTCACCTACCTGTGCCTGAGTATCCAGGCCATCTTCAGCATTACGGGGAAAGCCGGTCCTTGGCACATGGCAAAACTTGCAAAGAATTCGCAAATGTCAAAAGGGATGGGGCGCAGATGTGTTTTCAAAGCAAATGACAGAGGTAATATCCATTTCTTAGCACAATAAAATAAATATAACAATTCCTTTTTTTTAAAACTTTACTTTACAATACTGTATTGGTTTTGCCATACATCAACGTGAATCTGCCACGGGTGTACACGTGTTCCCAATCCTGAACCCCCCTCCAGCCATCCCTCTGGGTCATCCCAGTGCACCAGCCCCAAGCATCCTGTATCCTGCACCGAACCTAGACTGGCAATTCGTTTCTTATATGACATTATACATGCTTCAATGTCATTCTTCCAAATCATCCCACCCTCTCCCTCTGCCTCAGAGGCCAAAAGACCGTTCTATATAATCTGTGACTCTTTTGCTGTCTCGCATACAGGGTCATCATTACTATCTTTCTAAATTCCATATATGTGTCAGTATACTGTACTGGTGTTTTTCTTTCTGGCTTGCTTCACTCTGTATAATAGGCTCCAGTTTCATCCACCTCATTAGAACTGATTCAAATGTATTCTTTTTAATGGCTGAGTAATACTCCATTGTGTATATGTACCACAGCTTGCTTATCCATTCATCTGCCGATGGACATCTAGGTTGCTTCGATGTTCTGGCTATTATAAACAGTGCTTTGATGAACATTGGGGTACACGTGTCTCTTCCAATTCTGGTTTCCTTGGTGTGTATGCCCAGCAGTGGGATTGCTGGGTCATAAGGCAGTTCTATTTGCAATTATTTAAGGAATCTCCACACTGTTCTCCATAGTGGCTGTACTAGTCCTATTTTTGAATTGAGAAATCAAGAAAGGTATAACTTACCTAAATTCATAATGACAAAGCCAGAATTCCTGTTTTGTTTTTATTTTCTGATTCAAAAGTCCATCAACTTTCAACTAAGCTATCCTGCCACTTTCTTTTAATAAAATAAGAATTATTCTAAAAAAAGAGAGAGAATCATCCCAATTCAATATTCTAGACAACACTAGAAATATTAAACAGATAAGAAAAGTAAAATATCTTAAACTGGTGATCATGTTTATTTGATTTAGTTTTGATATTCCCAGACAAATAGTCACTGCTGTTCAACTGAGCTACTTACCTATAGTTTCCTCTTTGAGTTAAGTATGGGTCAAACACTGAATCAAAATGGTGTAACTTTATATTTGTGACTCACTTATCTGTTTTCTTACAGGATATTAGTAGATGACCTGCAAGAGCAGTTTAATGTATAAGGCTGTCAACAGGGAGATTTAGGTCTGTGTAGACAAAGGCACATACCCATTAAGCTTCTACTCCGTGCAAAGCATTGTTCCAGCCACTGGGGAAGATATGATGACTCTGCTGTGGAGAAGTTCAAAGTTTAGTAAATAATTTCAGTGGTGCAGTGAACATTGCGATATGACCACATATAAGATAGGACAGAAGCTCACAGGGCATCAAACCAATATTTAGAGAATCTGGGAAGACTTCTCAAAGGAGGTTCCAGGCACTAGAGAGGCCCCAGTTCAGTTTAGTTCAGTCGCTCAGTCACGTTCGACTCTTTACGACCCCACGGACTACAGCACTCCAGGCCTCCCTGTCCATCACCAGCTCCCAGAGTTTACACAGACTCATGTCCCTTGAGTTGATGATGCCATCCAACTGTTTGATCTTCTGTCATCCCCTTCCCTTCCTGCCTTCAATCTTTCCCAGCACCAGGGTCTTTTCAAATGAGTCAGCTCTTTGCATCAGTGACCAAAGTATTGGAGTTTCAGCTTCAACATCAGTCTTTCCAATGACTGATGACTCAGGACTGATCTCCTTTAGGATGGACTGGTTGGACCTCCTTGCAGAGAGGCCCTAGTCATGTTCATTCATCATTCTACAAAATTCTATGAGCATCTATGGATCACCTCATATAGGCTTTGCTAAGGGTTAGATGCTTAGCGTTCAAATTAGCCTCTACCCACCTGGAACTCAGAATCTAGTGAAGAAGACATAAATAAAACAAACAACTATACTAGCACTTTATTAAACGTAATTGGAATAAGTGTTACCAAGAGAAAATAACAGTTTTATGAGAATTTATAACAAGAGAACCTATCATAATGTAGATGAGGTAGTGAAGGGGTATTGGGAGACCATTCACCTTGGATCTCTCACATTCATGTATATCTTGTGTCAGCTTTTGTTCCCTTCTTTCTTTTCATGGATGTTTGCATAAGAAGCAGCCTCAAAAGATAGAGACAGTGTCTCCCTCTGAGGCACAGGGAAGGTTTCCTACCAGCACAGTAAAGACCATGTCACCCTCGATGGCAAAGGATGGGCAGGTTTGCCGAAAGTTCCCTTTAGGAGATCAAGGATCTTCGGCATGAGTTCCCCCAGCTGCGCAGCAAACCCACTGTGTGTACAGTGCTGACATGCTCTACTCTGCACCATCCTCCTGAGACTTCGGGGACAAGAGGAACTGAGGCAAAAGGATAGCTGTGCTGCCTCCTGTGCTGTGAGTAGTAAGTAAGCTAAGGGACTTCCCTAGTGGACCAGGGACCAACACAGGGGACACAGGATCGATCCCTGGTTCAGGAAGATTCCGCATGCCACAGGGCAACTAAGCCCATGCACCACAACTACTGCGCCTGTGTTCTAGGGCCTGTGCACCCCAACTGTATGCCCCAGAGCCTGAGATCTGCAACAGGAGAAGCCACCGCAATGAGAAGCCCACGAACCACAACTAGAGAATAGACTCCGCTCGCCTCAACTAGAGAAAGTCCACACCCAACACTGAAGATTCAGTGCAGCCAAAAATATAAAAAAAAAAGAGAAAAGAATTAAAAGAAATGAAACTGAGGGCAAATTTTATTAAGCCTGCCAAACCTAATCTGCCTCACTGGCTTTTAATTGCTGGCTTCTAGCTGATTTTAAACTAAACTCCCAAGAGCTTCCTTATAGAAAACACCTCTGATATATGGGTCACTGGAGTAATGATTGCTTGTCTTTCTGGAACTTGGAGCTAGATCTTGCCCATTGGGATCAGTTGGGACCATGGACCATCTGAGTGGGCCTGAGTGAATGCTCGATGGATGACTTTTTGACAACATAGGGCCCAAAACTCCACCCTTAGAGCAGCTAATGTAGTCATTCTCTGAATATGCAGCCTGTGAAGAGGCACGAAATCTGAGTACTCTTGTGCAGACCACCCGTGACCTCACTTTTCTTATCCCCAGTCATTTTTCCCCATGCCTCAGATCACCCTGCCCCTCTAGCCCTTAAATATCCCTAAACCCCATCTTCTGGGAGGCAGATCTGAGATTTGTTCTCCTGACTCCTCACTTGGCTACCTTGCAAGTAAATTTCTTCTCTGTTGTAAGCCTCAGCTTTTCAGCATCTGGCATGTTGCATGTCTGGCAAATGAACCTGATCTGGTAATAATAAAGACCGTCTCTGACCCACAAGTTTTGTGTCTTCTGCCAGCATCTATGAAAGTGTGGCAGGATAAAATGTTAGCTTACACAGAAGGTAGAACTTCAGACCATTCAAGGCATGGGGGTAGGATTAGTCTCCTTAAGGAAGGTTTAAACTGAGACCTAAAGAATAAGAAGCTGATAGTGGGGACTGATTGCCAGGAAAACCAACCACATAATTAGAGAGTGATGTGCCTGGAGAAAGCGGGGAAGTGAGGAAGCATGGAGCCCTTTCCCCATGACTTCCCCTACGCATCTCTTTGCTTGGCTATTGATTCACATCCTCTAATATCTTTTATAATAAGCTGATAATCTAATGAGTATATGGGTTTCCCAAGTTCTGTAAGCCACCAAGTTAATTAAACCCAAAGAGGGAGTCATAGGAACCTCTGATTTATAGCCAGGCAGAGGAACCTGGGCTTGAGATTGGCATCCGAAAGGGGAGCAGTCTTGTAGGACTGCAGGGTGTGTGGAATCCGATGCTATCTCCAGGTATAGAGCGTCAGAATTGAGTTGAACTGAAGAACACCTCGCTGATGTCAGAGAATTGATTGTTGGATGGTGTGGGGAAATTGCCCTCCCCAGACACCAAAACTGTATGCCAAACACAAATAAAGGAGTTGAATATGTCCTGGGAGGCAATTCTCCATGGTCCTTTCTTTTATCTACCTTCTTGCAAGGTGCTTACCTACCCTTTGTTCTAGATGCCAGAGCTGAAATTATTTTAGGGTGAGTTTTGAAAACATTCTAGTCAACCTCGGTGCCCACTAAGTCCTGGCTCTAAGAACTGAGCCTGGCCAAGCCAGGCTTGCTTCCCATAATGCTCTTTTCAAAAATGTATGTATAGTGAATAGTTTGAGAAGATATTAATAAAATACAGTCTTACTTTGGAGTAGAAACATGCTTGCTGTCTGTGATATGCTTAGTTGCCTAGTTATGTCTGACTCTTTGTGACCCCATGGACTATAGCCCACCAGACTCCTCTGTCCAAGGGGATTCTCCAGGCAAGAATGCTGGAGTGGGTAGCCATTTCCTCCTTCAGGGGATCTTCCCAACCCAAGGATGGAACCTAGGTCTCCTGCATTGCAGGTGGATTCTTTACCATCTGAGCCACTAGGGAAGCCCAAGAATACTGGAGTGGGTAGCTTATCCCTTGTTCAGGGGAACTTTCTGACCCAGGAATCGAACCAGGGTCTCCTGCATTGCAGGTGGATTCTTTACCAGCTGAGCTAGCAGGGAAACCCAGAAGCATGCTTACTATCCCATTATAGTTCCTTCCTATAATACAACTCATTGCACACAGAGGTGATATCTGGCCCTCTTGGTATCACCAGATAGGAAGCAGAACTTGGAGAAACAATATGAAAAATGTCGATGGCTACTGCTATTACTTTGAGAAATCTGTGTCTTCCACCAGCCTCTATGAAACTGTGGCAGGCTTACTTCATAGTTTGCAAGTAGGGTAAAACCTAATCCTTAATTCACAGTCCTTGAAAGTACTCTGTAAGATGTTAGTCAATGGGATTTTATTTATTTTTTTATTGCAGGATAATTGCTTTACAGAATTTTATTGTTTCTGTCAAACTTCATCATGAATCAGCCATAGGTATACATATATCCCCTCCCTTTTGAACCTCCCTCCCATCTCCCACCCCATCCCACCTCACTAGATTGATACAGAGCCCCGTTTGAGTTTCCTGAGCCATATAATAAATCCTCACTGGCTATCTATTTTACATAATGTAAGTTTCCATGTTACTGTTTTCAGTAACATCTGAAAATACATCTCACCCTCTCCTCCCCTCTCCCCATGTCCATAAGTCTATTCTCTATGTCTGTTTCTCCAGTCAATGGGATTTTATAGTTCCATATTTTGGCTATAGTATATAGCCATATATCCATATTTATTTGGTATAGTTAGCTACACATCTCTAGAGAATAAGGCCATAAACTGAGGAAATCAAGCTGTCTACTCCCAGAGTGATATCTGATATAAGGAGGAAAAAAAAAATGCTACAAATAATTACTAGTTTTCAAGGAGCTTGCAATACTGGTTGCATAACTGCAGAGTGGTTTAATGGAAACCATGTGGATTTGGTGAAGTTGAGTCCCAGTTTTGTCCCATACCACCTGTCTGAAACTGTACAAGCCACCTGATTTCATCTGCTCTGAACTCATCATTCACTAAACAGAGATAATACAACATGGAAGAACTGTACAAAAAAGATCTTCATGACCCAGATAATCATGATGATGTGATCACTCATCTAGAGCCAGACATCTTGGAATGTGAAGTCAAGTGGGCCTTAGAAAGCATCACTACAAATAAAGCTAGTGGAGGTGATGGCATTCCAGTGGAGCTGTTTCAAATCCTGAAAGATGATGCTGTGAAAGTGCTGCACTCAATATTCCAGCAAATTGGGAAAACTCAGCAGTGGCCACAGGACTGAAAAAAGGTCCGTTTTCATTCCAATTCCAAAGAAAGGCAAGGCCAAAGAATGCTCAAACTACCGCACAATTGCAATCATCTCACATGCTAGTAAAGTAATGCTCAAAATTCTCCAAGCCAGGCTTCAGCAATATGTGAACC
>SJYV01022288.1:0-25862 GCA_006410875.1 Neotragus pygmaeus
TCAACCATATTCCCCAAAAGAAGAGAGTAGGAAGAAAACAGACAGACCACTAATAGTAGCTCTTTGCGGAGGAATAAAAAGAGAGGTTGAAGTATGACCAATTATTCAAAGCAGGAAGGAGGAAAGAAAAAAAAAATCATTAAAAGTTGCTTCAACTCTAATGAGAAGACATTTACTTTGTTTAGAAAAGCATCTGTAGCCCAAAACCAAAGAAGAAACAAAATAAAAATAATAAAATTTTACCCAAAAAATGAATCACCAAGTAGATTAACTAGGTTTTTTTTTTTTCCCCCTAAAATATGCTTATTTATTAACAGTGTGAAACTTCTGGTATTCCATAGGTACTGATAACTTGAGCCATTTCTTTGATCTTTTGAAAGCCTTCATTTCAATAGTTTTGGCTTCCAGGCCTCAGAATCATTAGTGAAATGATGGCTTTAATATAGTTTCCTAAGGTCTGCATGGGAATTTTCAGTCTATTATGTTCAAGAATCTAACCTTATCTACTCCAATAATTTTATTTCTGTAAACAGGAGGAAAAAAAATTAAGTTGGGGAAGGACTAAAGAAAAGATGGAGTAGACCAGGCTGTTTCAGTAAATGCTTGTGAATGAGCTAATTGTTACAGAAGAAGAGTTAGGAAGGAAAACAGGATGGGGCAAGTGCTGAACACGTATTGAGCACACTGATTCTTAAAGAACGCTGCCTACTTATGTAGTACTTTTGGCGAAAATGTTTAACTTTACTCATAAAGAAATAATCTGATTAATCCAAATTGAGACCTTACCTCTCCAAAAACAGCAATGTCATAAAGGAAAAAAGAAAAAAGGTGGGGAATTGTTCTAGAATAAAGGAAACTAAAGAAATGAAAAACGCTCGAGTTTCCTGGTGGTTCAGTGGTTAAAAATCTGCCTTCCAATGCAGGGGATTGCAGGTGTGCCCCTTAGTCTAGAAACTAAGATCCCAGGTGTTGTGGGGCAACTAAACCCGTGTGCCACAGCTAGTGACTCTGAGAGCTACGAGCCGCAGCTAGAATGTGACACAGCCAAATAAATAAACTTAAGAAATAAAATAGTTAAGAAAATGCCATGATGTCTACAATGTGCAACTTACTTCTGAAAGGATCATAAAATCATATTTTAAAGGTATGGATGTATATATTTTTAAGATATATGCATATATACACATCTTAGCAAGTAAGACAAATATTAATGTTATCAATAATGTTATCAATTCATAAATTTAAATGACGGCATGGATGTTGTACTATCCTTTCCATTTTTATATAGAATTGAAATTTGTAATAAAAAAAATTTGGAGAAAATGATAAAAGTGTACTTCTCTAGCTAAATAAGAAAAAAAAAAAATTTACTGGCCACGGGGCTGACAGTTTTTAAAAGCAGTATTCATGGGTAGAAGGACAGTTATTTCAGAACGCTTCTTGGAAATCTTCAAAACCAGCAAAATCTGCTGGCTGATATCCTCCACCGAACCCTCAAGACGAAAGGGCTATGAAAACTAATGTTTCTAAATGGCAGAGTTAAACAGGCTCCATATATCACATAAATGGGGATGAGATAGAAAAGGTAGAGCAGCCAGTTTAAGTAAAACCAGAAAGAACCTTGGAAATAAATTTGTTTGTGATATTCCCTGTCTTCAGATTCATGATCTGAAGAAATAATTCCACCTGTACATATGGGTTCCTCCACATTCCACCTTTATGGAGTCAAGTACAAAGACGATTAACTTGAATGGTGCTAATATAATTAAAGCCCTCTGAGGAGGAAACAAACTCAAGGTAATAGTTTTTAAAAACAATATAAATATTATAAGCCATATTCAGACAAAGACAAATTCAGTGACCCAGCTAAACTCTTTGCTCTCAAAGCTGAAAGTTAATGAAAGCAATTTTTACAAGTAAATCGGGAAAATAAACACTGTGGAAGTGAAGAGAACATGGACTAACCAGCTCAGTTCTGTAATGGTATTTAACCGAAAAGTCTCTGTTAAAGGTGACAAATCACGAAATAAAGCAACAAAAGTGAAGACAAATCTTTGAATACAATACACTTGTTCATTGTGAGGATGTTGATTTGATCTGCACTCATGCTAACTGCATTGCTAATTTACGGAGAGAACTAAGCAACTTTCTGGAGACTAAAGATAAAAATATAATCAGTTATTTCAATTTAGTTTTCCACTCATTCAGGGTCAGTTTTCATTCCAATCCCAAAGAAGGGAGAGATGTTCAAACTACTGCACAATTGCATTCATTTCACATGCTAGCAAGGTAATGCTCAAAATCCTCCAAGCTAGGCTTCAACAGTATATGAACTGAGAACTTCCAGATGTTCAAGCTGAATTTAGAAAAGGCAGAGGAACCAGAGATCAAATTGCCANAGTGTAGTATTCAGAAAACTTTGTGTACCAACCTACCCTGTAACTTAACTGGTTTCTCTGGGAAGTAGTTTTTCATGGAAAGAACAAGAACTTTGCTTAGACTCAAATAATACCTGAACCAGACACAGATGTCAGTGTTTGGTGGAAAGAAAGGAAGAGAAGCAAGGCATCTACAAGTGATAAATTTTACACAGCTCCTTTAATTTCCTCACTGAAGTAAGTAAGATTAACCTTTTTGCATTTGAAGAAAGAGAAACAGGTTAAATAACTTGCCCAAGGTTATTATTAAGGCAGCAAGTGGCAGAGTTAGAATTTTGGTTCCCGAGTCCTTCCTGTTAACCCCTGTGCTCCACCTCCTTGTAATAAGTTTTGACTTACCCTGCAGTCCTGAAATGCTAGTAAGTTGTGACCCACTGTACAAATAAGAAAACTGGCAAAGAAGATAATTTGTCCAGTTCTCTTTGGTACTGGAGCTTAGGCACTCTTAACTCCAGAGCTTATACTCTATAAATCATTACACTATGCAGCCTGCCCCTTACTAGCAGTGTTACTTCAAAAGAATTGAGTTTCAATATTCACGTTTACAGAGAGGATTCAATAAAGTTACATATTTGGGAGTTTATATTTAGTGAATGCTAGATGTAAATAAGTGTCCTTTATCTCTGGAAAAAACAATAATTTCCAAGTTCTAATTAGAGACTTTCAAAATACAACTCATTCATTATCTCTTTAAACTGGTTAATTATGTGCTAATGCAGTGTAATTAAACCTGGAAAACTGTTTTTCTTCTGGGATCTGGAGCCTATACACCTCTACCAGAAGCTTTTGTCATGAGTACTTACTTTCTAGCTGGCCAGCACCCCTTAAAGAACTTTTTTCTTTCCTAAATCTTCATATATCAGTACCTATTTTTCTGTTTGGCCTTGCTTAATTCTTAGTTTGCTTCTCCTCTGTATTAATACAGAAAGCATGAACTGAATCCCAGACAGGCTCTTCTCTGGCGAGGCATGTGTAGATGGTGTTGCACTTTCATGCTAGTAATACTTTAATCTGAGGTTTTCCATCCCTTCACGAGACCTCATTTTTTTGTAAAAGGAAAGTACTTTATGGCATTTCACACCTGGTTGCTGTATGCAGTTGTCATATCCGTCACTTTACCGTTAACCATTTTTTTCTTCTAATTGGATTGTGTGTTAAACTATAAAAACAAAGGAAGCCAACCATATTTTTAAAAAAAATACAGAGAATATCAGCTTGTATATGCCACCTACTACCTTTTTTTATATGCATAGGCTGTAGGAAATTCATGTAGAATTTTGTAACATAATGCAATTTTAAAGCATAGGCATTTAAGTAGGGAAACTGAAGTTTTGCTATATGGATGGATATAGATGAGATGAACAAAGAGCTGTTTCCCAATGAGAATCTTTTAGAACTAAAATCCTCTTGAACTTTGTGATCTTGAGAGCATTGAAAGATATGTTTTATTAATTTTTTCCACTTCCAGTTTGTTCGCATACATTAAGTAAGTATTCTCTACCTATAATAACTTTCTTCTCACTACCCTTAGAAATAGTATCTAGAATAAAGGCTTTAAAATAGCCACTTAATTTATTTCAGATTGAATGCCTCCCAAAAGATCTCAGGTGAATTTAAGACCTTTTTGCCTCTTTCTTCCTTTTGGAAACTCACTTATAAACAAGAGTATGAAAGAAATCCAAACTCTGACTTGAAATTAGGAGACATCTATAATTTTGAACCTCAACGTACGAAAACTGATAGTGGAAGGATGATAAATTGCTTAACTGATCTTGTAGAACAGAGCAGTTGGGTCTGAGTGCCCACCTAGGAGTGTGCCATTGAGAAGTAAGTGGATTTGCTCTGCAAAATTTTGCAGAAACTCAACCATGGCACGTACTAGGTAATGCAGAAGGCAAGTGATTGAAAATTGAGGGTTTAAAGTACAGAAGTAGCTGATAGTTTTTATTTATTACCCCTGCAAGAAAGAGGGTGGAGGTTATAAATCAGGAGGCCTCTCTGCTTCTGTAACTAGGCACAAATAATGTGGGAGGCATGGTTAAAATGTGAGCCTGAAAAAAGCCACTAAGGTGTCTATGTAGTAAACTAAGACACCTTCTGCCTGCTCTCTTTTCCAGTCCTCTAGCCAGGCTTGTTGCTGTCCTCGCTGAAAGATCCTTCTCAAGAGAAAGAGAAAAGATAGGAAAAAAGACTTTGAGATACCAGTGTTTGGGGGTTTCCTGATAGGCTTTTCACCTTGGGGTGAAGCTCACTTAGTCTAGACTCCTGTGTTGCTTTCCTAGGGTTCTCATACAAATTACCACAAATTGGGTGACTTGAAAAAAACAGAAATTTACTCTTTCACAGATAAGGAGGCTAGAAATCTGAAATCTGGTACAGGGAGGACAGTGCTCCTTCTGAAGACTCTAGGGAAGAATCTCCTCTTGCCTTTTCCTAGTTTCTGGTGGCTTCCAGCTGTCTTTGGCATTCCTTGGCCTGGAAGCTGTATTACTGTAATCTCTCTGCCTCTTTCTGCACATTGCCTTCTCTCTAAACCTGTTTACCCTTTTCTTCTCTTATAAAGATACTAGTCATTGGATATGTAATCCAGTGTGTCTTTGTCTTAATTTATTATAGCTACAAAGACCTTTTTCCAAATAAAGACATTAAGAGGTCTGGGTAGACATGAATCTGGGGGGACACTCTTCATCCTACTACAGCGTAAGTCAAAGGCTATCATTTAGTGCATATAATGTTCATTCCACAAGTGATAGCTGCTATTGTATTAATAGCTTTCCCAAAGTACTATTTGATAATATTACAAATTTAAAGTGTTGCTTTTTAGTTAGGAATACTTCAATTTTAATATTTCCATTTTAGCAACAGCTAGTAATGCATGCATTTTAAATTTGAGTTCTTTAATTGTTTAGAGAGGATAGCTCTGTTACCCAAGAAACCAATTCAGAACTTACTGTATCTGCTTATGCAGTATTCCCCAAAATGTGTTAGTAGTAAGTTCATAATCCCTCATTTTTTGCTGAGAAAAATGCTTTCTGAGGTAAAGCAAGATTTAGGATGCCTGCCTATCCTCTGGGTAAAAGTTTTCAGATATCCTGTGCTTAGAATTAGAAACCCTGTTGAATAAGCATTTTCCTACTTATTTGAAAGTGAAGTCACTCAGTCGTGTCCGACTTTTCGCGACCCCGTGGACTGTAGCCTACCAAGCTCCTCCGTCCATGGGATTCTCCAGGCAAGAATACTGGAGTGGGTTGCCATTTCCTTCTCCAGGGGATCTTCCTGACCCAGGGATCAAACCTGGGTTTCCTGCATTGGAGGCAGACACTTTAACCTCTGAGCCACCAGTTGAACTAATTATCCTGCTGTAACAACTCTGCATATCCTGTAATACTGATATTCTAAAACAATTCAGAAAAAGCATCATAGACTAACAAGTTTAATGATGATGGTTATAAGTATGTATTGAATCCTAATGTATCGTTAATATAAATTGCTAACATATTTCAATACTGTTTCTCATTTAGGACAAAACTTTTGGTCTGAAGAATAAGAAAGGAGCAAAGCAACAGAAGTTTATCAAGGCTGTCACTCATCAAGTTAAATTTGGTCAACAGAATCCACGTCAGGTAAGTAACTTAAATTTCTGCATTTTCTTCATATGGATGTAATGCAACATTGTTGCAGATAAAAATGTTTGGTGCTATAATTGTGTTTCAAAACAGAATCCTATTCTGTAAACTTACTGCATCTTGTCTTGGTTACTCAGCAATCAATATCTTCTAGATATTCTTTCAAACCATTTTTATATAGCTCTAATTTATTCTAATGGCTGCATACTGTTCTATGATGTGGATGTACTATATCCATCTTTTTACTCTTTATAAGTAATCACTTTGTTTCCAGCTTTCTGACTTTAAGAACAGTTTTACAAGAAATTCTGTCATACTGGTGTTCTTACGTGCATTTGTGCTTTTTATTTATGTAGCATAAATTATCTGGTGACACATTTCTAAATAAAGAGAAATGAACTTCTAATTTTAAGAACTTTGCCTGATCATTCTTCATAGAGATTGTAATACTTCACATTTTCATTTGTAGTGCATGAGTTATACGTACTAAAGCTCTTTTTAATGTTTTCCAATCTGATTAAGTATAAAGTGATACCTCATTTTTCTTTTCCTTATTCCTAGTGAGTTTGAAAATTTTCTTAAGCTTTTTGACTGTTTGAGTCTGTACTTCTTTGATTTTTCTATTCACATCCTTTGCTTTTTTGTTTTTTTGTCTTTTCATTGGCAACTTGTGAGAGAGAGATAGATAATTTGTGATGTTTCTGTTACATTTTGCTGTACAACAGTCCATGTTATAGATAATTTGTGATGTTTCTGTTACATTTTGCTTGCAACAGTTTTTAGTTTTTGTACTGTCAGGTATGTCTAGCTTTTCTTTTATGTGGTTGAAGAGGTCTCCCCTGCCACTAGATTATGTGTTTATCCTAGATTTTTTTTCTGACTATTTACAGTCTATAATTTATCAAATAAATTGATTTTGCATGATATTTCCTTTCAAATAAATAGCTAGCATCTTTAATCTAACTGAATTGAAACATCCCTATTGGCATATATTAAAGTTTATATATATTCAGATCTATTTCTAGATTCTCTTTTCTGTCTTTCCCTAAACGAGTACTGCATCGATTTTGATTATAGTGGCCTAGTAACATATTCTGTTAGCTGATAAGGCAAGTCCTTTCCTTTAAGATATTACTCGTTTTCTTTTTTTCTTGGCTGTTCTTAGGCATTTATTTTTCCAGATGAATTTTGGAATTATTTTTATCAATTGGCAATTCATTCAAAAAACTTTAGACACATTTTCTTCAAATCTCTGTATTCTAGTTTTTTTTGTTTTTTTTTTTTTAATGTAGATCTTTCGCTTTGAGTTTAGGATTTTATAGACACAGACATTTATTTTAAAAGTGCTTTTTTCACCACCATATGTCCTTTTCCTTAATTTGGAAACAGTTTTTTTTCCATCTGAAAATATCAGAATATATACTGTCTCTTATACACATCTCATCTACTATCCCTCGACCCTTAAATCCAGGTTAATCTTGAGATAAGGGTCTCTCCTATATTCAAGAAGGGAGAGGGAGGCTTTTAAGTATTCCAAGTTGCAAACTATCCTGTTTTCAAGAGGTACTGTTGGTGTATCAGGTCCACAGTGTAGTATTCAGAAAACTTTGTGTACCAACCTACCCTGTAACTTAACTGGTTTCTCNACATGGTTTGACTCAAGAGCTAAAAGCTTGATCTTCTACATTGCTGACTTAGTAGCCTGGTCTAATAAAAATGTATGCTCAGGCTTTGGAATCAGATCTGCTTGAGTATGCATCCCTCTATCTTATTTTTTTAATGATCTTAAATTTGTCTGACTCTTTGCGACCCCATGGACTGTAGCCCACCAGGCTCCTCTGTCCGTGGGATTCTCCAGGCAAGAATACTGGAGTGGGTTGCCATTTCCTTCTCCAGGTATTTAATGACACTAGTCTCCAATTTGTAGTACAGTGAAAGGTCAATTACCCTTGTAGGGTTTCTGTGATAGTTAAATGAGAAGATAATGTAAATCTTCTGGCATAATGTAAGGATTCATTTCAAACATGTTTCCTCTTCCTGTTTTTTCTTCCAGTGGGAAGTATATTGACTGGTAATTTAAAATTTCATCAACCTGAGAAAGCCATAAAATGTCTTGTGGACTTGAGAGTACTTTCATTAATACGTTTTTGATGATCTCTTGGGTAACTGGCCTTTTATCTGTGAACTTGAGGTATCTAACCACCATACTTAACACTGGAAATGAGCAGCAGTCTTACTGTTAGAGCCAGGCAAAGATCGTTCCCCCACCTCCACCCCCACCAAATCCTGTGCTGCAGAGGAGGACCCTACTTTATGTCTCTTCTAGACATGTTTCTCCCCACACCAGCTCAGGGCCTCAAAGTCCCTTACCCCAGTCCATCTTAGGATATACTTCACTGCCAGTGTGGCTGAGGTAGTCACAGAGAGGGTATGTGCTGGGAGTATGGGCAGAGTCTGGATCCAAACCACATCCTCCTCTGCTCCTTCTGTCTCCCCGCACACATGTGGTGGGATGAAACTTGGGATAGAAAGAGGAGCAGCCAGGGATTGATTCTTGATTTACTGCCATGCTCCATGTGGAACTCCATGAAACCGGAGTGTTTTAAATTTGAACCTGCTCTTCCATGTCACGAGGTATGTTTGTCAAGTAGGGGTACAGACCATACTTTATTTAACAATAGTTTGATTTCTAACATAAATACTTGCAAAAATGGTTCTGGTCCCCACAAACGTCTGATACAAAGAATACTTTTATTAAAAATAAAGAGACTTAAATTTTTATTTTTAGAAAACTTTTCTCATTGTTCTGTTTTAACACATCTGACCACATCATCAAAGCCAGGATTTAGAATGTCTTTAACCCTATTATAATACTCAGCCAGTACTTTCCTAAAATTTCCTTTCCCTTTAATACTTTTTTGTCTTGAATTTCTACTTATTTCTTTGATGTTTCTTTGTTCCTGTAACAGGCTTTTTAGGTTCTTTTGGCTTGTTTAATATTGATATTATTCAGGGTACTGTTCTCTGCTCTTATACTTTTTTATGGTGCCTGGGCATAATCTCATACACATCCAAAGTTTATTATCTGTAAGCAGCTATTTCTAAAATCTTTATCTCAAAGCAGACTTCTGTCCAGGAATCAAGATCCATGTCCAGCTGCCTTCTAAATAATTCTACCTTTCTGCCCTGTCAGCGTCTCATATCAAGTATGTCTAAAACTGAGCTCATCTCCACCTCCTGCCATGATACCCGTTCCTCCTGTATTCCCAGTCTTGTTTAGCATCACTAACCATACAGATGATAATCCTAGACTCCTCCCTTTTCCTGATACTTCATGTCCAGTCAGTCACTTAGTCCTAACAGTTTTACCTCCTTAACAGCTTTCTTCCACCTTTTCTCCATCCTTGATACTAATGCCTGTTTTAAGCGCTTATGCTTTCTTGGCTGCAGCAATTGCATTAGCCTCCTAATTTTCCTTGCCTTCATTCATGGACTCCTTTCAGTCCACTCTTCATAAAGTTGTTATTGAGATCTTTATGAAATGCAGTCTGATTGTGTCACTGGCTTACTTTAAACTCTTGAATCTCACCCTGTCCACCTGTTGATAGTCAACATTTTTCATTGATGTCTATCATACCTGATTCATCTTTGCATTGGTTGGAGCTTCTGTTTCTGCATTTCTTGCTTATTGAAAGAATTCATCCATAAAGTATTAGCTCAGTCTAATTTTCTTAGACGTATAAACATTCTTTGTTTCCAGAACACCGTGTATTTTATTATAGTTTCTGACATGTCTGTCTTCCCACTAGATTCTGAGCTTCTTTAAATAAGCATCTTTGTCTTTTCATCTTTGTATTCCCTGTCATCTAACATAGGACCTGACATATAAATGTTTGGATGAAACCTCTAATCATATTAGGTATGTAAATTGTGTGCCTGGAACTACGTTATATGTCATGTTTGTTTTGTTTTGTTTGGTCTCCCACATTGACCTAGCCCAGTGTTTTTCCCAAGGGTACTTACAGGTATTTGGGTTGGTGCAGTTCTTTATTTGTGTGGGACTGTGCATTTTAGGATGTTTATATCTCTGATCTTCAAAATGCACCTACCTATTTCTGGGGAGTAGGTTGTTGTCGCAAGAAGAAATTCCCAGGTGAGAACCATCTGCTAAAAATGCTGGGCATGTAGCATATGCTTAATAAATGCTATCGCTGTAAGCTTTTAAATATGCTCTTAACTCGGCATGGTACCATGTATAGGTTTTTTTATGAGTCAATTGCTCTACAAGATTTAGCAGTTTCATTTACTAGTTTGACACACTATTTAATGCATACTTGAAGGCCATTGTAACATTGATATTAAAAAGTAAGAACTATATACATGTAATACGTGATTGTCTTTGTTATGTCAGTGATATAGATATTAGTGTGTAGTGAAAACAGTTTTATTACATCAAATTTATATATCATACCTGGTAATATTATAGGTAGCACAAAGTGAAGCTGAAAAGAAGTTGAAGAAAGATGACAAGAAGAAAGAACTGCAAGAGCTAAATGAGTTGTTCAAACCTGTAGTTGCTGCTCAAAAAATAAGTAAAGGTAAACTTTAAATTTCAAAAGTGTTTTTACCAATGTAATTCATATTTGAAAACTCTTAAATGTTTTTGTCAGTTGTATATGGTGTGAAAATAATACTCTGTCAAAATTATCTATGCCAATTCTTATTATTCGTTTTTCATATGTGCCTGGCTGTGTCATACAACTGTTAAATCCAGCCATTAGCCCCCCACCCCACATAAGGAAAAACTTAAGGATTTTGGCAGTCTACTAGTTGATTTATAAACTCTGATCTTTGGTAGTAGACAAAACAAACCTGTGGTTATAAAAACTGCAAATCCCAAACTCTTGGCACTGCAAGTACATTTATATTTATATTTCTCTTTTGCCTCTTATCTCATGGACTCCAACTAGACAAGTAACTATAGAATAACATATGTGCTTACTTGGTTTCCTGGAGAAGGCAATAGCAGCCCACTCCAGTACTCTTGCCTGGAGAATCCCATGGATGGAGGAGCCTGATGGGCTGCAGTCCATGGGGTCGCTAAGAGTCAGACACGACTGAGCGACTTCACTTTGACTTTTCACTTTCATGCATTGGAGAAGGAAATGGCAACCCACTCCAGTATTCTTGCCTGGAGAATCCCAGGGATAGGGAGCCTGATGTGCTGCTGTCTATGGGGTCACACAGAGTCGGATACGACTGAAGCGACTTAGCAGTTACTTGGTTTCCTCCCCCCTTGCTCTCTTTTTTGGTAAGAATAAAGGCATCAAATACAGATATAATATGCTATAGAAAGAACCTCAAAGAAATGTCTTAATGTTCACCTATGAGTGTGGTATTTCCTTTCGCACCAGTGAACAGAAAATAACAAATTAACCAAAAGTAATTATATCTTAGAAAGAAGCTGTACTTTGTTATGTGGCAGTTTTTAATGTAAATACCATGTGCTATTTGACTTAGGTGCGGATCCCAAATCTGTAGTATGTGCATTCTTCAAGCAAGGACAGTGTACTAAAGGAGATAAGTGTAAGTTCTCTCATGACTTGACTCTGGAGAGAAAATGTGAAAAGCGAAGCGTTTATATTGATGCAAGAGATGAAGAACTTGAAAAAGGTATTATTTTTAAAGATATATTCTTAAAGTAAATTTATTTTGATTTGTTGTTACTAAAATATTTAGTAGCTTGAAGACCATTTCAGTCTTAGTATGACTGTATTTGTCCTGAAGAATAGTTTGTTGTTTTTTGTAAAATCTAAATTTATCATATTATGGCCTTTGATTAAGTAAATGAAGATATCAGTGGCTTGTTTTGTATTTGTCTTTCACACTTTGTTCTAGTACTACCTTCTCATTTGCCTGAATTACTTAGATTTGGTGAAAATCTCACAACACTATTTATTCTTACCTTTGGTGTTTTAAAGGAAATGTGTTAGGTCACTAGTTTTTTAATATGGCTTTCTTGTGTAAGGATATATGCAATGTGTTTTGGGGACAGTAAACAAAATTAACAGTATTTAGTCTCCACATCTCTCTCTAGATACTATGGATAATTGGGATGAGAAAAAACTGGAAGAAGTTGTGAACAAGAAGCACGGTGAGGCGGAAAAGAAAAAACCAAAAACTCAAATAGTATGTCCTTTTCTTGAATTGAGTTGCTTTGGTATTTATCATTAGGGAGAGTTATGTGGCAAGATATTTCTGCTATTTTCTACTAGATTGTTATTTAAGTTACTGGATCTTTTTATAAAGATAAGGTGATCAGGCTTTGTGTTTGGAATATACAGGTGTCAGTTATACATAATTCTTGACAAAAGTGACTTGAAAATCATGTGACTAAAGTTCTTCAAATGCTATTTTCTGAGATGGTTT
Organism: Neotragus pygmaeus; assembly: GCA_006410875.1. Lineage (NCBI taxonomy): Eukaryota > Metazoa > Chordata > Mammalia > Artiodactyla > Bovidae > Neotragus > Neotragus pygmaeus. The sequence goes on from SJYV01022288.1 coordinate 12,494, forward strand.
TACTTTCTTAAACATGGATGAATATACATTTTCATATAAGAATTCTTAACTTTTCGTACAAAACAAATGGAAGGAGAACTGTTAAACTACCCTGTCAAATTCATAACTTACTCTGTTTTAATACTAGAGAGACATTTACTCATAAAGGTAAAAATATTATTACATATGAATTGCAGAAAGAGTTTTTGGTACATAATGGTTCTAGTATTATTCCAGGAAATATACTTTTAAAAATCAGAGCCTTATTTCTCAGATGCTACATTCATGTCCACATACTCATTCTGTAGTATATTTAAAAGTGAAAAACCTTGTTGTGTTAGAAAAATTCAGAATATTGTTTTTACTTATCTCTTGTAGCCTTTTAGGAAAGAAATATTGCTTATTAGTTAATTTTTCCTTCTTATTTGTGACTGTAATTTCAGATAATTGAAATAATGTTTGTATCTTTACTGCATGTGGTTAGTTTTTAGAAAAGATCAAACTAAAACAAAGTTGTTGGTTTTATTTTCTTATAACCATTTTTAATTTCTCATATTTAAAAACTACTCTTTGGATCCCATTTACAAAGACTAAATGGCAGCAAATCCTTTTGTATAATTCATTTTAGAGCATTGTCAAAAATAAATATTTTATATAAATCCTCTAAAGGAAAGTAACCATTGTATTAGATATTTTAAGATTAATGTGTATTTACATTTCTGTACACAAGGTATTCTATACCTAAGTGGTTAGCTTAAAAGAGATGTGGATTGAATGTACCTGTTCCATATACCTAAGCATTTACCTTGGAAACGGACCACACTGAGCCACTACTTGTGTATTAATAATACTGTCTCTCTAGGTGTGCAAGCATTTCCTTGAAGCTATTGAAAACAACAAATACGGCTGGTTTTGGGTATGTCCTGGAGGGGGTGATATTTGTATGTATCGTCATGCACTTCCTCCTGGATTTGTCTTGAAAAAAGATAAAAAGAAAGAAGAGAAAGAAGATGAAATTTCATTAGAAGATCTAATTGAAAGAGAGGTAACTGGTATCTTTTTCCTACCATAAAACTCTATAACAGTACTGTGAAATTCTAATATTTACCACTTGGGGGCAACAATAGCATATTGTTATGAAAGGGGAAAATAATACGAATTTTTTTCAAAGCTTCCTTACTTTTTATTTGATTACTCTTACATGTCAAAGATGTAAACCTAGCCATAGTCATGATATTAATTTTAGGATTGTGAAACAGTTTTTTTAAGTGCTAACCACTGGCTTATCAAATAAATTGCTTTCATAAGATTCATATACTGGTACATCAATTCATGAAAATGCTTAGTATTCAGATTGAAGTTTTGGATATTTTCCTTGATGTCTTTATTTTTTTCACCATTTTACCTCGTTATTTATTGGTTATTTTAACATGTGAAAGGAGACAACTCCACTACAGCTTCTCAAGTGTGTTTCATCACTCTTTGACTCAAGGACTCTTCATCTGCTCATCTGTGGTTCAGCACAAGAATTTTATCCTTTGAGCTAGCAGATAGGTTTACTGAGTCAACAGATAAGACTCCTGGCAATGACATGAAAATGTTGAGATTATTGGAAATACTAGATTTAAGGTTGTGTGCTTCAAACAGAATCCATTTTGCATTGCTATGGCTGGTCTAAATATGTTTTTGTAAATGTCTAACTTTGAAGTTATATACATTTGTTCTTGAAAGGATTTGGTGTCTCACACAGGAGGCAATATATTGTGATAAAAAATATAGACTTGGATTCAGATATATTTGGAGTTATTTGTATCCTAGTTCTGCTACATATTAGCTAAAACTCATCTTTGAGAATCACAAATGAAACTTGGATGTATTGCTGCTTTTCCTACTTCTTGTTTTTAGCAATTGACTTTTAACACTATTTCTCATAACAAGTTTTACTCACCTTCGATTTTGAAAAGACATCTAGCTCAGAATAATATAATTTTAATGTTTAGAAATGTTTGTATCTGTGGACAGCCATTTTGCTCCTGGCCATGTAGAGTAAAGATAAAGCAGTTAACTCCATATTTAATGTCTGCATAACAGTCATAGTAAGGACTTAAATAAACTAAGAGAAAATGATTAGATATTATCATAGATAATTTTAGGGGAAGAAAATTAACTTTTTTATCTTTGCAGCGTTCTGCCCTTGGTCCAAATGTTACCAAAATCACTCTAGAATCTTTTCTTGCATGGAAGAAAAGAAAAAGACAAGAAAAGATTGATAAACTTGAGCAAGATATAGAAAGAAGGAAAGCAGACTTCAAAGCTGGGAAAGCATTAGTGGTATGTCCCAAAATCCTAAATAGGTTTTCTCTTCTCTCTTTCATTTTATAATTTCTGTATTATGGAAATTTTTATCTCCATTTAATTATGTATATGTCTAAAGTCAATGACCAGCAGAGATTTCCCTGACAGTCCAGCAGTGAAGACTCCACACTTCCACTGCCAGGGGCATGGGTTCAATCCCTGATGGAGGAACTAAAATCCCACATGCTGTGTGGGACCACCAAAAAAATAAAGGCTTTTTAAAAATAAAATCAGTGACTAAAAAATTTTTGAAATTTGTCCTGAGTTGATATATGTGTGTATTTGAATAGATCAGTGGTCGTGAGGTGTTTGAATTTCGTCCTGAACTGGTTGATGATGATGATGAGGAAGCAGATGATACCCGTTACACCCAGGGAACAGGTGGTGATGAGGTAAGAACGACGCTTTGGCACTTCATCTTCTCATGTTGATTGAGAGAAACAATAGAGAGTGATAACACAGCAGTATAGTTAAAAGTACTAACTTGGAGGCCTTGGTTCAAATCCCTACTCTACCCTGGGAAATTAGCTACACCCTAGGCCTCCATTCTAATCCATAATACTGCCATAATTATAATGCCTTCGGTCACAAAGTACTTCTGAGAATTAAGTGAGTTAGTGAGTTGATATTTGTTTATATTTTATACAACTTGGGACAGTGCCTAATATAGTGTTAAATGCTTGAGCGTATAAGCTGTAAAATGTTTTTACTCTCCCTCTCAAAAAAAGGTTTTTGTTTAATACTTTATAGTAAAAAAATCGTGAGACAGAGACACTAAAAAGTAGAGAAGGGAGCAGAAGACAGCAACAGTATTATTGGTGATAGATAAACTTAGTATTATTAATATTAATATTTTAACTATTAACTATATTGTTTAATAAAATAGCAAATAGCTTGATTTTTCATATGATTATCATAAAATTCTGACTTCTGCCTTTGAGTTAAAAGATTAAAATGTATATGTAAAACTATGATGTCAGGAAGAAGCATCAAGTATGATATTTCTACTCCTTTCTCAAAAAGTGTCTAAAAGAAGTAAATTTTGGCAGTAGTCATTTGTTTTCATTTGTCACTATTTAATTTTCTGTCATTAAGATAAATGTCAGAGGTAAAGGGCAAGTAATTTATGAAAACTATTTTTATTAGTAACACTCCTTTTCTATGTGTTTTTAAAGGTTGATGATTCAGTGAGTGTAAATGACATAGATTTAAGCCTGTATATCCCAAGAGATGTAGATGAGACAGGTATTACTGTAGCCAGTCTTGAAAGATTCAGCACATATACTTCAGAAAAGGATGATAAGTATGCTAATTTTCGTGTAATTCTACAAAATAAGAAACTGTCTAAAGGAGGTTAGACCAGTCTTGGCAAACTTAGATGGCTGCAGGTACCAGACCAGTAAGATAAATGTATGATTTGGCTGAATATAAAGGTAGTAAATAGTGGAGGCTGTGGAAATGGGTGGCTGGTTGGATATTGAAGCCATTAACTGAAACTTGAAGGGAATGAAAATGAGTTTGGACATTTAGCTAATGAGTTCAGTTTGGGAGCACACGAATATGAGATATTTTGATTATCAAAAGTGGCGTTGTCTAGGATACTGTGTAGACATTCCCAGGAGGAAAAGGTTTGAAAGTCATCTGCATTCATAGCTAACAGTGAATGATTTCACCCAGGCACAATACATAGGATAAGAATGTTTGAAAACAGACTGCTGAAAGCATTAATGTTTTAGAGTAGTAGAAAGGAAAAAGCTTGGGAAAGTTACTGAGAAGAACAGACTTTCAGGAAGGTTAAGTCAGATGAGAATTAAAAATAATTATGAATCGCCAGTCTGTGTTCAATACAGGATATAGGATGCTTGGGGCTGGTACACAGGGATGATCCAGAGAGCTGATATGGGGAGGGAGGTGGGAGGAGGGTTCAGGATTGGGAACTCATGTACACCCATGGTGGATTCATGTCAGTGTATGGCAAAACCAATACAGTATTGTAAAATAAAGTAAAAATAAAAATTAAAAAATAATAAATAATTATGACTAGGGAAAGAATAGAGTACACAGTTTTCATTGGGACTACAGTGGTATGAGGAATGAGGAGAAAAAGTGAATATAAATCACTCACTTTTAAGAACTTTTAGAGGGAGACATGGTCATGAGAGAAGGGTCTTTTAGAATATGGGAAATCTAAATATTATCTATTGGCCAGAGAAAAAGGATCTGAAAAAGACAGAAAAATTGAAGATGAAACAGTAGATATAGAATCAAAATCTGGAACTGTAAGTAGTTAACTTCAATTAAGAACAAGAATGAAAAAAAAAAAAGAACAAGAATGGAAGGGAGGCTGACTTAACGTATATTTGGAAATAAAAGATTGGAAATACAATTTATATCTAATTATGTCTTGAGTTAGAATTAAAAGTTTGGCACAGTTGCTGTGAAAGAAAAGGGTAGACAAAAGTTGAGAGAGGGAAAAAAAGCTAAACCTTATTTTTATACTGAAGGAATAAGTTATAACTGGAAAAACTGGCCTGCCCTCCTGAGATTTGAGTATGCTGTCAGACTATTATCTTAATGCCAATTGCAAACCAATTTGCTCCTTTTAGAAGTAGGGCTTTGGTGGTAATAGGCACAATTGCAAGTACCTGACAGGTTTTAATTCCTAAGAATTTGTCATCAGAGATGTATGAAATAACTTTAAGCTATTGAAAATTCTCTTCTGTTCATTATTGGTGTCATTGAACAAGAAAGGGAAGCATTTTTGTTTTGTCAGTCATAATAACTATACCCCGAAAGAAGTAGCTGCACAGCCCCAGGGTTTTTTTCCCCACAATTTGATGACAAATGTTCCTGTATTTACACCACTACAACTCATGTGACTTAACCACTATTTATAAAACCAAAAACTCAGTAGCTGCTTGGATGATGAACATTTTCTAGATCACATGATCATTTATCAAAATACATGGAAGTTGACTTTAAAAATCTAATTGTTGGGTCATGTAGAGAATACAGAGTTGTGTAAGATAAATCTTGCCCTCAGATGTATGAACCATTGAACAATCAGCTGTCTTCAGCGAAAGACATATTTTATAGTAGGTTTAGAAAAGTGATACAGATAAGCTCAAAAAAAGAAAAATCAGTTCTTACTAGAGTAATCTTAAGGCTTTCATGGAAAAAGGAAAAGAAGTATATCAGTCTGTAACTATTCCTGATGGACTAGTGTTTTCTTTTTCTAGGCCTTATTGATTTTAATTTTTATTTTTAGAAAACAAATTAAGTGAAGCTTCCGGAGGTAGGGCTGAAAATGGTGAGAGAAGTGATTTGGAAGAGGACAATGAAGGGGAAGGACAGGAAAATGGAGCCATCGATGCTGTTCCTGTTGATGAAAATCTGTTTACTGGGGAAGATNTCAAGTCTTAGTTGCATCATGTGGGATCTTTGTTGCAGGGCACAGAGTCTCTGGTTGTGGCATGCAGGCTCAGTAGTTGGCCCCCATCACCATCACTTTCTCCTTGCTTTGCCCCATAATGAACCTTGTCTGCTACAAACTCCAGCTGTGTGGAATTGTTTGGCCTCATTTGCTTTCAGTAATACAGGGAGGGCAGATGGGCCTGGGGGGTGGGCAGAGCCCCACTGCTCTTAGGGGTCCTCCTGCTCTGCAGCCACGGAGCACCCTATCTCTCCCACTTGGGCCATGTTGGACTCCAACATAAAAGCCATCTCCTGGCTTCTCCTCAATCCATGACTTTTTCCTGGCTCCTTAGATTCCCCAGCAGGAGTCAAATCAGCTCAGTTCAATTCAGTCGCTCAGTCGTGTCTGACTCTTTGTAACCTCATGGACTGTAGCACGCCAGGCCTCCCTGTCCATCACCAACTCCTGGAGTTCCCTCAAACTTATGTCCATCATGTCAGTGATGCCATTCAACCATCTCATCCTCTGTCGTCCCCTTCTCCTGCGTTCGCTCTTTTCCAGCATCAGGGTCTTTTCCAATGAGTCAGCTCTTCACATCAGGTGGCCAAAGTATTGGAGTTTCAGCTTCAACATCAGTCCTTCCAATGAACACTCAGGACTGATCTCCTTTAGGATGGACTGGTTGGATATCCTTGTAGTCCAAGGGACTCTCAAGAGTCTTCTCCAACACCACACTTCAAAAGGAGTCAAATACTCTTCCTCTGTCTCCCAACTCTCAGTTCTCTGAGTGGTCTCTTTCTGTCCACTTTTCCCTCAGTCCTCATGGCAGGTAGAAGAGCACAGATGGCTTCTCATCCCCACCCCCACCATCTCTCCTCCGCCTCCTTTGAGTCCAGCTTCCATCCTTTGCCCCAAGGCTAGTTAGGGAACCAAAGATCTAAACTCTCCTTACAGCTTACTCTGGAAAAAGTGATCTGTGGTGAGGATTAGGGTTAGTTAGCAATTCACCTTTACAAATCTGATGCCTAATGTCTTAGAGTACTGACTGTAATTCCCAACGTAACATCTTGCTATAAAGACCATAGTTACAGATCAGCATCAGAAAGGCTCAGTGGTACCACAGTCAGCAGTGGGGGCTCCAGAGTTGGCCTGCAAGGGCTTCTGTCTCAGATTCTCCATTCCATACTACGTGATCTGGGCCAGTTAATTCATTCCTCAAAATTTAATTTATTTTTCTTTTTTGGACATACTGTGTGGCTTATGGGATATTGCTTCCCTGACCAGGGATTGAACCTGTGCCTTTGGCAGTGAGAACATGGAGTCCTTTGTTCAGACCACTGGACCACCAGGGAAGTCCAAAACTTAGTTTCTTCCCCAGTAGAATGGGCACGGTAAGAGCTCCTTCTGAAGGTGGTTACTGTATTCATTGACGTAATGCCTTTTAAAACACAGGCGGTGTCGGCTGACGTGTCCACACAGTTCTCCATGGCAGGTCTGCTGTGTACTTTCCCCATGGCCCTCGGAGCCTCCTTGTAGAGCTGGGAAGTCATTCTACCTTCACCCCGATGGAGTGCCCGGGACTCCCAGAGGCTGAGGGAGATACTGAGAATCTTGGATCAGAACTTTTCTTTCCAGTTAAGCTGCCCTGAGTTTTATATTTATCCTAAGATTGAACAATGTTTCTCAAAAGATTTGAAATTTGAATTTCAACTCTGAATTTATAACCTCAGGGATAGTCTCCAGGAATATCCAAAGGAATTGCAAGATCCTCGCAAAAAAAACATACCTCAAAATTAAAGATTCCTCTTTATTTCCATAAATCACATTTATACCCATGGTCCCATGAGGCCTAGGAAAGCTTAAACTATGCTATATTATCCATACTATATAGCACGTGTAATATATTGAAACTGTTATCTTAACAAGGAGTCAACATTTTAGAAGCTAGAATTTCAAAATATACCCTAGATAATTCTTTTTCCTTTTCTCCACCTATTAAACTGCATTAGTTCATTTTCACCAATAATAGAGGGCTGACTTTATACAGGACCTAGAGCAAGTAATGAGCTATTTCACACCTTTGTGTAAGTGAGAAAAANTGCTTATCTGAGGTTATTGATATTTCTCCCAGCAATCTTGATTCCAGCTTGTGCTTCATCCAGCCTGGCGTTTAGCATGATGTACTCTGCATATGAGTTAAATAAGCAAGGTGACAATATATACCCTTGATGTGCTCCTTTCCCTATTTGGAACCAGTCTGTTGTTCCATGTCCAGTTCAAAGTGTTGCTTCTTGACCTCCATACAGACTGGTCAGGCAGGTCAGGTAGTCTGGTATTCCCAACTGTTGAAGAATTTTCCACAGTTTGTTGTGATACACACAGTCAAAGACTTTGGCATAGTCAATAAAGCAAAAGTAGATGTTTTTCTGGAACTCTCTTGCTTTTTCTATGATCCAGAGGATGTTCGCAATTTGATCTCTGGTTCTTCTGCCTTTTCTAAATCCAGTTTCAACATCTGGAAGTTCACAGTTCATGTACTGTTGAAGCCTGGCTTGGAGGATTTTGAGTATTACTTTGCTAGTGAGATGCGTGCAACTGTGTGATAGTTTGAGCATTCTTTGGCATTGCCTTTCTTTGGGATTGGAATGAAAACTGACCTTTTCCAGTCCTATAGCCACTGCTGAGTTTTCCAGATTTGCTGGCATATTGAGTGGGGCATTTCACAGCATCATCTTCTAGGGTTTGAAATAGTTCAGCTAGAATTCCATCACCTCCACTAGGTTTGTTCGTAGTGATGCTTCCTAATGCCCAACTTTACTTCGCATTCTAGGATGTCTGGCTCTAGGTAAGTGATCACACCATTGTGATTACCTGGATCATGAAGATCCTTTTTGTACAGTTCTTCTGCATATTCTTACCACCTCTTCTTAATATCTTCTGCTTCTATTAGATCCATACCACTTCTGTCCTTTATTGAGCCCATCTTTGCATGAAATGTTCCCTTGGTATCTCTAATTTTCTTGAAGAGATCTCTAGTCTTTCCCAGTCTATTGTTTTCCTCTATTTCTTTCCAATATAAATAGAAAAATAGAGGCATTATTATTAACCCTTAAAAAATAAATGTAGTTTTAAATAGTTCTTGACTATAAAAGCAAAATCACCTCATATTTTGATCAAGGAAATTAATTAAACTACTGAGAAGTTTCTCCTAAAGTCACACATAATAGACACAGTCACTTCTTCAAAAGGGTTTTTTCACCACGATTGCGAACATCCTCCTTTAGAAGTTTGGTAAATAAATCCCTAACTGTTTCCTGACAGCCAAGATTCTGGAAATTTTTTTGGTTATATTTCCAAAAATAAAAGATATTTTTCTTATCTTACATTCTTAAAACATAACATATACTAGATACTTTTTACTAATGTTCAAAAATGTTCCTTACTGACTTACATGACTCACAGATGATCAGTGATTGAGGACGAAGAATGAAAATTTGGGCAGAGAGAGGATTTGGGGTAGGGGTGAAAGAGACATTAGTTTACCTTTTGATATAAATTAAGTAATCTTTCAATTAATTATTTACACAGTAGGAGTACGTCAAGGCTGTATATTGTCATCCTGCTTATTTAATTTATATGCAGAGTACATCATGAGAAACGCTTGGCTGGAAGAAACACAAGCTGGAATCAAGATTGCTGGGAGAAATATCAATAACCTCAGATATGCAGATGACACCACCCTTATGACAGAAAGTGAAGAGCAACTAAAGAGCCTCTTGATCAAAGTGAAAGAGGAGAGTGAAAAAGTTGGCTTAAAGCTCAACATTCAGAAAACTAAGATTATGGCATCTGGTCCCATCACTTCATGGCAAATAGATGGGGAAACAGTGGAAACAGTGTCAGACTTTAATTTTTAGGGGCTCCAAAATCACTGCAGATGGTGATTAAATTAAAAGACGCTTACTCCTTGGAAGGAAAGTTATGACCAATCTAGATAGCATATTCAAAAGCAGAGACATTACCTTGCCAACACAGGTCCATCTAGTCAAGGCTATGGTTTTTCCAGGAGTCATGTATGGATGTGAGAGAGCTGGACCATGAAGAAAGCTGAGCACCGAAGAATTGATGCTTTTGAGCTGTGGTGTTGGAGNTATTCAAAAGCAGAGACATTACCTTGCCAACACAGGTCCATCTAGTCAAGGCTATGGTTTTTCCAGGAGTCATGTATGGATGTGAGAGTTGGACTGTGAAGAAAGTTGAGCGCCAAAGAACTGATGCTTTTGAACTGTGGTGTTCGAGATGACCCTTGAGAGTCCCTTGGACTGCAAGGAGATCCAACTAGTCCATTCTAAAGGAGATCAGTTCTGGGATTTCTTTGGAAGGAATGATGCTAAAGCTAAAACTCCAATACTTTGGCCACCTCATGTGAAGAGTTGACTCACTGGAAAAGACTCTGATGCTGGGAGGAATTAGGGGCAGGAGGAGAAGGGGATGACAGAGGATGAGATGGCTGGATGGCATCACCGACTCACTGGACATGAGTTTGAGTGAACTCTGGGAGTTGGTGATGAACAGGGAGGCCTGGCATGCTGCGATTCATAGGGTCACAAAGAGTCGGACACGACTGAGCGACTGAACTGACAGTGATCATTAGAGACCCTCATTACTTTACACCCAAAGCAAAAACATATTCCAAGCTCTCCAGTCATGATGTCTCATTAAGGCAGGAAAACACACAACTGTAAGTATAACTGTGACCCACTTCTATCATTTTTTTCACACTGCACTTCTCCACTGATTTGGAAGTATCATAATGTGTCATATAAACATATCTATGAAGTTTGAATTTATTATTTTAATATGAAGTTTCAATTAATTTATAACTTCTTTTACAATGTTGTCACCTTTTTAGAAATATTCTCACATCTGTGGTTTAATTATTAATAACTCTTGCTCATGAACGACTGGTCCCTGATATGTAGTTAAGAACACTTTTTATTCTTGTGGTATGAACACTTTATGTGCTATCTACTCTCTTAACAACATTTTAAGTGCACAACACAGTATTAACTATAGGCACAATGTTGTACAACACATCTCTAGAAGTTATTCATCTTTCAGTACTGAAGTGGTATACCTGTTGAACAGAAACTCCCCATTTCCCCTCTCCTTCAGTCCCTGGCAACCAGCATTTTACCCTCTGTTTCTAACAGCTTGACTATTTTAACAGATATCATATAAACAGAACCGTGTAGAATTTGTTCCTCTGTGACTGGGTTATTTCATTTAGTGTGCTGTCCTCCATCCATCCATGTTATTGTATACAGCAGGATTTCCTTCTTTTTAATACTGAATAATATTCTATTTTATGTATATACCACATGCATATACATTTGCTTACACATTCATGCCAATCAATATTTAAGTTGCTTCCACTCACTATTGTGATTAATGCTGCAATGATCATGATAGTTCAAATATTTCACTGTAATCCTGATTTCAAATATTTTGTATAAATACTCAGAAGCAAAAACACTGGATCAATTACTAGTTTTATTTTTAATTTTTTAAGGAAATGCCATTCTGTTTTCCATAGCAGCTACACAATTTTGCATTTCTACCAACAGTATACAAGATTCCAATTTCTCCACATTTTCATCAATACTTAATATCTTTTTTGTTGTGTTTTATGGTTTTAATTTTTTGTGAATTTTTCTTTAATAGTCATCCTAACAGGTATGAGGTTTTTGATTTGCATTTCTCTGATGACTAGAGATGCTGAACATTTTTCATGCACCTGTTGGCTATCTGCATATCTTCTTTGGATAAATATCTTTTCAAATCCTTAGCCTATTTTATATATTTTTTAAATTTAAATGTATTTATTTTAATTGGAGGCTAATTACTTTACAATATTGTATTGGTTCTGCCATATATCAACATGAATCCACCACGGGCATACACATGTTCCCATCCTGAACCCCCCTCCCACTTCCCTTCCCATACCATCCCTCCGGGTCACCTAGTGCACCAGCCCCAAGCATCCTGTATTGAACCTGGACTGGCAATTCGTTTCTTATATGACATTATACATGTTTCAGTGCCATTCCCCCAAATCATCCCACCCTCGCCCTCTCCCACAGGGTTGAAAAGACTGTTCTATACATCTGTGTCTCTTTTGCTGTCTCACCTACAGGGTTATCGTTACCATCTTTCTAAATTCCATATATAGGGCGGCGGCCAGGAGAAGCCACCCCGCGCCTGAGGCCAGGGGCGGCAGCTGGGAAGAGCAACCCCACGTCCCAAAATCAGGGGCTGCGGGGGCACAGGAGGGTCTAGAGGAGCTATCCCACGTTGAAGGTCAGGAAGGGCGGCAGTGAGGAGATAGCCCTCATCCAAGGTAAGGAGCAGTGGCTGTGCTTTGCTGGAACAGCCGTGAAGGGATATCCCACACCCAAAGTGAGAGAAACCCAAGTAAGATGGTAGGTGTTCCAAGAGGGCATCAGAGAGCAGACACACTGAAACCATAATCACAGAAAACTAGTCAGTCTAATCACACTAGGATCACAGCCTTGTCTAACTCAATGAAACTAAGCCATGCCCATGGGGCAACGCAAGATAGGCAGGTCATGGTGGAGAGGTCTGACAGAACGTGGTCCACTGGAGAAGGGAATGGCAAACCACTTCAGTATTCTTGCCTTGAGAACCCCATGAACAGTATGAAAAGGAAAAATGATAGGATACTGAAAGAGGAACTCCCCAGGTCAGTAGGTGCCCAATATGCTACTGGAGGTCAGTGGAGAAATAACTCCAGAAAGAATGAAGGGATGGAGCCAAAGCAAAAACAATACACAGCTGGGGATGTGACTGGTGATAGAAGCAAGGTCCAATGCTGTAAAGAGCAATATTGCATAGGAACCTGGAATGTCAGGTCCATGAATCAAGGCNGCATCTGGTCCCATCACTTCATGGGAAATAGATGAGACTTAGGTCAGTTCAGACCAATTCTGGAAGGGAGTAAGGGGCTCCACTGCTGCCTACCTGGGCATGGACTTGGACTTGGACTTCAAGCCAGGCGCTGGTGTCCCAGGAGAGTCCTTTGTTTCTCAGGATTCTTGTCTATTTTGACCCGGCTTCCAATCAAATTTTCACTTGGTTCTCTGCCAGAATGTAGATCTTTGTCGTGGATCCAGGTTCCAATGGCCTTGAAACTTGGTTTGACCCTGGTCAGCCTCTCTCCCCAGATGCCTGGTAGGCTGCCTAAGATGAACCTGGGGACTCTGAACTACCTCATTCCTACCCCTCTGAATATAGCTGTCAACACCAGTCAGGAGCTCACTGACTTTGCTGTGTAGAGACCTTGTTTGGTTTAATGCCACTCCACTGCCAACTGATGGTCTTGGGTGATCCCAGGTTTGTAACCTCCTGTGGTGTTCTTGAGGGATGAGATACCCCTCGTCCAAGGTAAGGAGAAGCGGCTGTGTTTTGCTGGAGCAGCCGTGAAGAGATATCCCATGCCTAAGGTAAGAGAAACCCAAGTAAGATGTTAGATATTGCAAGAGGACATCAGAGGGCAGACACACTGAAACCATACTCACAGAAAACTAGTCAATCTAATCA
>SJYV01022289.1:0-12995 GCA_006410875.1 Neotragus pygmaeus
AAAAAAAATCGAAAAAATATTATTTTAATATCTCAGGTAATTCAGTGATTGGAAGACTGCAAGACTTTAAGGAAGAAATGGAAATAGGGATGAATATATATCAGTAGTACTTTCTCATAGCACTCATGTATATTTTCCTCTTTATAGTTCTTCATTTTATTTCACTTTTACATACAATTTCCACATGGTAGAAAGGAATAAGAAGGGATTACACAGCTTTGTCTTTTTTCCTTCAATAGTTAGAAAAAAAGAAAACACCTCTGACATCTTATTATTATTATTATTATTATTACTATTTGGTGCTAAATGCATTATTGAGAGGAAGACACAAAAATTTTGGATCAGAGGCCTCTTGCAATCAGGGTTCATATAATTCAAAATGGCTACTTCCTTATTGATAATCATATAGATGAGAATGGAATAAGGGTGATATGGGAGTGATTTTCCATAAAAATAGAGCCCGAAAATATGCTAAATATATAATGTATAAACTCTAACTGCATATCCATTGCTAGCATCGTTAAGTGACTCTGACTTATTAACTTGCAGGTGACCAAGAATTTAAGTGTTCTCTAATACAAAATAAAGAAAACTATAACGTGAAAGATTTTTTTTTTTTAATTTGCCAGGGCAAAATCTGCAAAGCATTTCTAATCCATTTCAACTCAACCTCTTATTTACTGAACATTCTAAATTACTTGTCATGTCATCACCTCTAAAAGTGCCTTTACATGACCTGGAAAGTTACCTCCTTAGGCCTTAACATCTCTCTCAGTTCAGTTCAGTTCAGTCGCACAGTCGTGTCTGATGCTTTGCGACCCTATGAATTGCAGCACTCCAGGCCTCCCTGTCCATCACCAACTCTCAGAGTCCATCCAAACCCGTGTCCATTGAGTCAGTGATGCCATCAAACCATTTCATCCTCTGTTGTCCCCTTTTCCTCCTGCCCTCAAAATTTCCCAGCATCAGGGTCTTTTCCAGTGAGTTAGCTCTTCGCATCAGGTATAAGTATTTGAGTTTCAGCTTCAACATCAGTCCTACCAGTGAACACCCAGGACTGATCTCCTTTAGAATGGACTGGTTGAATCTCCTCTCAGTCCAAGGGACTCTCAAGAAGCTTCCCCAACACCACAGTTCAAAAGCATTAAGTTTTCTGCACTCAGCTTCCTCTGTAGTCCAATTTTCACATCCATACATGACCACTGGAAAAACCATAGCCTTGACTAGACGGACCTTTGTTAACAAAGTAATGTCTCTGCTTTTTAATATGCTGTCTAGGTTGATCATAACTTTCCTTCCAAGAAGTAAGCATCTTTTAGTTTCACTGTTGCAATCACCTCTCACCCTCACTTTATTCAAATTTCTGTTCTAAAATCACCTCTTGAAATACCACATCTTTTTTTCTTAAAGAAAATCTTTTACATTCCTTACTTCTTAGATACATTTTCTTTAATTTAAATGTTTTTATTTATAATCACTCCCAGTGGAATTTGAGGGGAGTTTTTATTAGTTCATAATCTCTTCTTACCATGTAGAAAGGTTTCTGTGATGTAAGGGAGTTAAAAATTTTTATTTAATAAGTGTAAAATGAATAAGTAAGTAAATCATATTCAAGATAAAAACTTCAGTAGGAACCTTTATTTTATAATGCTCAGTATAATGCTTCATTTTACAAGGCTCAGAGAGTTTTCTGTGACAAAAGGAAATATCACATAGGTTTTAACGCAAGGACAATAAAATAATGACATGCTGTTTTTATATTTACATATTCTAATGTAAGTTGTAGTACTGATGTATCATAAACAACTTTGGAAGGAAGAAAGCAATAAGACCAAGTGGTTAGAATAGGCATTTTAGAGTTGGAGAAACCTGAGCTTAAATGCAGTCTCCACAAGTTGTGTGACAATATATGTTACTTTTATTTCTGGGCCTCATTGTAAAATGAGAATTTTTTAAAAATCACCTTATAAAGATTTTATGAGAACTAAATGCACTGCTGAATGTCAACCAATTAGCTTTGAGTGGGGACCATGGCAAAAATTGGGAAAGGTTACCTACTATTGTTATCCTGTTGCACACATGAGGGAAGCCATGCCTGTGAAGTATGTCCCATTCTGTTTTAATATTTATTCAATAGTAAGATTTTCTTTCTCTTCAATGTTTTGGAGGAGTTTTCTGAGTTTGGAGGAGATTTCATTTTCAATTAGATCTCCTCAAGTCTTACCACAATAGAAACACCAACAAAAACTTCCATTTAATGAAAGACAAGAGGAAAAGACAACAGAAGTAGATGTGGGGGATTAGTAAAAACCTCAGATAAATTCAGTATCAAGGTTGACTTGACGAACAACTTGTAAAAAGCATGAAACATAGTTGCCACTAAAATGTTAAATTAGTACAGAAGAAAAAATATAACATGTTCAAATATGAAGAAGTCAATAGAGATCAAATAATTAGAGGACATTTTAAAGATGTCCCCAAGTAATATTTGGTGTCAGTTAGCAAACGAGTTTAAGAAATCGAAATATCTATATTTCTCTAAAATTGATTTTTAAAACTTGAATATTCAGTTCAGTTCAGTCACTCAGTCATGTCCGGCTCTTTGCGACCCCATGAACCGCAGCACACCAGGCCTCCCTGTCCATCACCAACTCCCAGAGTCGACCCAAACCCATGTCCATCGAGTTGGTGATGCCATCCAACCATCCCATCCTCTGTTGTCCCCTTCTCCTGCCTTCAATTCCTCCCAGCATCAGGGTCTTTTCAAATGAGTCAGCTCTTCGCATCAGGTGGCCAAAGTATTGGAGTTTCAGCTTCAACATCAGTCCTTCCAATGAACACCTAGGACTGATCTCCTTTAGGATGGACTGGTTGGATCTCCTTACAGTCCACAGGACTCTCAAGAGTCTTCTCCAGCACCACAATTCAAAAGCATCAATTCTTTGGCGCTCAGCTTTCTTTATAGTCCAACTCTCACACCCATACATGACTTGAATATTAGAGGAACATATAGTCTATCATAAAAATTGACAATCAGCACTTAATCTTAACTCATACAAGTTATGCTACTTTACTCAAGAATAAGAACAAAATTTTCTGTCATATATGAAGAAAAAGTAAATTTTCTACAGAAATCCCTTAAATATATCAAGTCTCAGACTTCCCTACATAAAAAGTCAATATTAAAAAATAAAAGATGAACATCTATGTTCTGAAAGTGTGGATAACAACTACCTAAGAGGCCCAAATATGAATTCCTCAGTTAATAAAATGCCCATAAACTCATTTTTTGGGAAAAAAAATCTTTCAAAATCTGTCTAAAGTATAGCAGTATAAACAAAGAACTCAGGACTGAAGAAGCTGATTTTAAAAAGGAAACTGATGGTGAGAAGCAGATTCATTCTTATTTAGACTCTGTATTGAATTGAATTGATGATCACAGAACAAAAAATGTTGAAAACAGTAAAATATTAGCATAGCTAGCAAAAATAAAGAGTTAAAGGAAAGGGATTATAGGAACTAATGTGAGAGAGCAATTTTCATCTTTCATAGAAAAATCTTAGTCTAAAAATAAATATGGAACCCAAAACAAGAAACCCATAATGACTCTATCCTCGTCTTTAATATCTTTATCTTAACTTTAAAGGAATAAATTAAAGAAATGGTACATCTTGTGATGAGGATACATTTACTTGAAATTCAGCAAATGTTTCAGTTCCTTCCCCTTATAATTAAGTGAACTTGGCATTAATGCATCTTTTATGAATTGTGATTTTAATTATTTTTAATGAATATGTATCTGCCTATTTACATACTTAGAGCTGTCTGGAATCATGCTCACCTAATATAAAGATTAGGCTTTATTTCAACTTTCAAATTCACTTTGATATTTTTATCATTGTTTAAAATCTTTATAATTAGCACGTAACTTTTAACCAAAAAGAGCAAAAACAAATAGACGAGATGTTATTCTGGTTAATTCTCAGAGGTAACATATAGATTATTATTGTCTTTGCATTTTTTTTATTTATCACACAGGACATAATACTAAATCTATGTCTTTTTTCCATTCACAGTTCCGGGACATTCTCAGAAGTACTCATAGTTATCATTTTGATGCACACCCTTTCAGATCTACTTCTATACATGCATGTATATGTGCCTTANATTTTTGTTATTTATCACACAGGACATAATACTAAATCTATGTCTTTTTTCCATTCACAGTTCCGGGACATTCTCAGAAGTACTCATAGTTGTCATTTTGATGCACACCCTTTCAGATCTACTTCTATACATGCATGTATATGTGCCTTATATTTGTATGTATACATTACTGAGAGTTTACTAAATGGTTTCAGATTGCTCATATTAGTCTGTAATTTTCCTTTTTCACTTAAGACTTATAAATATTCTCATATCATTGTGTAGTCCTATCTTTTGAACAACTACATAGCATTCCATTAATACAATGTTGATACACCATCAGTTGATATAACTATTCTTTTATTTTTGGTAGTTTCAGTTATTCCTTATTCTTTCCTATGACAAAAATGCTACAATAAAAGTATCTTAAATATTTCCTGTACAANGGGGGAAATGGTCATCTCACCTAGGTAATTCAGATTAGAAAATATATAGAGACATTAATTTCATTTCTTAAAAATAAGTTCCAAATTGATGTCAGATATAAATACAAGAAGTGGTAAAAAAATCTTTTTTGAACACAAAATATAGAGGACATCATTTTACTGTAAAGGGAGTGAAGCCTTTTAACAGAACACAAAAACTATAACAAGAAGGAAAACATACCAAAATGTACTAAAACAAAAATGTATGTTTCCTATAGGACATTAATATAAGAGTAGAAGGCAAATTACTGGCAGAACATACTGGGAACAGTATATATGGCAAAGACATTGCAATTTACAATTTGTGAAGAACACCTACAAATAAATTGCTAAGAAAAAGTCACAGAACCCAACAGAAAAAAAAAAAAAAATGGGGAAAAAAAAAGCTCCTCACCTTATAAAAAAAAAAGATCATACCAAAACAGGCAATAAATTTTTGAATATATTTAACTTTAGACATCATAGTAAAACAAAATATGAATGGCTGAAATTAAAAGATAAGCGTCAACCACTGTCTGTGAGATATCATTCAAGCTATCAATAAAACAGAGTTCTAACACACTGTTGGTGAGTTAATTTGCATATCCATTACACTATTCAGGGTAATCTAATAAAACACATGATATGACTGAGGAAGCCTATGGTTATACTTACTGAAAATGTTAAGCAAAATGAAAGTATAGGAATAAAGCAATATTTGTTATAGAAAAAAAAACAACCAACTATTCATGTCAACATTAGAATGGGAAAATTGAAGAATATTCTCACAATGGCAATATTGCATAACAACAAAAATTACTAGATGGATATGAAGGATATTTTTTAAGAAAGAAATGGGCTTTCCTTTTGGCTCAACTGGTAAAGAATGCACCTCCAATGCAGGAGACCTGGGTTCAATCCTGGGTTAGGAAGATCTCCTGGAGAAGGGAAAGACTATCCATTCCAGTCTTCTGGCCTGAAGAATTCCATGGACCATATGCCAGAAACATATCTACTTTTGTTTTATTGACTATGCCAAAGCTTTTGACTGTGTGGATCACAACAAACTGGAAAATTCTTAAACAGATGGGAATACCACATCAACTTACCTGTCTCCTGAGAAATCTGTATGCAGTTCATGAAACAACAGTTAGAACTGGACATGGAACAATGAGCTGGTTCCAAATTGGGAAAGGAGTATGTCAAGGTTATATATTCTCACCCTGCTCATTTAACTTATATGCAGAGTACATCATGAGAAACACTGGGCTGGATGAAGCACAAGCTGGAATCAAGATTGCCAGGAGNTGGACATGGAACAATGAGCTGGTTCCAAATTGGGAAAGGAGTATGTCAAGGTTATATATTCTCACCCTGCTCATTTAACTTATATGCAGAGTACATCATGAGAAACACTGGGCTGGATGAAGCACAAGCTGGAATCAAGATTGCCAGGAGAAATATCAATAACCTCAGATATGCAGATGACACCACCCGTAGGGCAGAAACTGAAGAACTGAAGAGCCTCTTGATGAAAGTGAAAGAGCAGAGTGAAAAAGTTGGCTTAAAACTCAACATTCAGAAAACTAAGATCATGGCCTCCAGTTCCACCACTTCATGGCAAATAGATGAGAAAACAATAGAAATGGTGACAGAGTTTATTTTCTTGGACTCTAAAATCACTGCAGATGGTGACTGCAACCATGAAATTAAAAGACACTTGCTCCTTGGATGAAAAGCAGTGGCAAACCTAGACAGCATAATAAAAAGCAGAAATTTTACTTTGCGGACAAAGGTCCATCTAGTGAAAGCAATGATTTTCCCAGCAGTCATGTATGGATGTGAGAGTTGGACTATAAAGAAAGCTGAGGACCAAAGAATTGATACTTTTGAACTGTGGTTTTGAAGAAGACTCTCAAGAGTCCCTTGGAGTGCAAGGAGATCCAACCAGTCAATCCTAAGAAATCAGTTTTGAATATTCATTGGAAGGACTGATGCTGAAGCTCCAATCCTTTGGCCACCTGATGCATAGAACTGACTTATTGGGAAAGACTCTGATGCTGGGAAAGATTGAAGGCAGAAAGAGAAGGGGATGACAAGGATGAGATTGTTGGATGGTATCACTGACTTGATGGACATGAGTTTGAGCAGTCTTCAGGAGTCTGTGATGGACAGGGAAGCCTAGCATGCTTCCACGGGGTTGCAGAGTTGGACATAACTGAGTGGCTGAACTGAACTTACTGAAGAAAGAAATAAGGCAAAGTAGATACTGTATTTTCCATTTTCATAAGGCACAAAAACAAAAACATTCTTTACTGTTAAAAGTAGGACCCTCATAAACCACAAGGTCTGGTAGAAGACTGGAAGAGGAAAAAGAAAGAGCAAGCTTCTGGTTAGCTGGTCATATTTTAGGGGCTGGTTATATAAGTGTGTTTCTTCCATAAATATTCATTAAATGGTAAACATATGCTGTATATGAATTTCTCTGTTTATAGTATTTGTAAATAAATAGTAAAAGAAAAGTATTTGACAGGGTCACATGCCATGAACTCTAAAAGCAATGCCTGGTAAAAGCTAACTGCCTAATTCTGCTTACTATTTACTAGCTGTGTTTCCTTATGCAAGATTCATGTTACCTTAGCTTTATTGCTTGTAAAGTAGGCATCAGAAAAAAAAAATATTCGAATCATTCCTTAAATATGGAGCAAGAAATGCCATTTATGTGCCACTTTATAAAAGTTCCCACTTGTACTAAAGAAAATACAAATAACTTAGGTTCAATGCATGAAAATGAATGCAGATCATGGCAAAGAAAGGTATTGGAAAGATGACTAAAATGATATCAACCCAAAGGAATTTCAGGAATTAATGAATACATGGCTGAAATATAAATCCAAAAGGAGAAAAAGAGAAACAACAGGGTAAAAGGATAAATGAGAAATAAAAGCATGTAAGTGAAGTAACAAAAGATAACTAGGAAACAAAGCAATTCACATTGGAGGCTTTCAAGAACAGCATTTGAATTGCAGAAAAATAAAAATAAGAACCAGATACATTTTTTTGTTTCTTCAGAACAGGGGAAAAAAAGATAAAAATAAAGGCACAGAAAAAGAATCTATCAAAGACAGGTAACACACTGATAGTGTTGTCCTTGAACAGACGAGTTACACAGAAGCAACTACCAAAAGGTAAAACCAAAATAATGCAAAACACTTTCTTAAATAAAGCAAAATGAGTGGAATCATTATATGTTTTAAAATCTAACGAATGTGTTCTACATGTTCAGGAAGATAAATTAGGCTTATCATAGTGTCAAGCATATCAGAAGGAATTTAATAAGTTACTATTGAATCAACAAGTCATTAACTTAAAAATGATACAAGATGAGCAAAAGTCTTTCCCCAATGCTTTAAATTGGTAGAGGTAGGTACACAGGAAGACTTCAAAGTGTACAAAGTGCTGTATGTAGTAGAATTAGCAAAGTTCTAAAACCAGAATCAGATATGATTTTTTATTTCAATTTTTATTGTAGGAAAATACATAAAATGTACCATTTTGATCAGTTTTAAGTATTCAGTTCAGTGGTATTAAGTCCATTCGTATTGTTCCTACCAGCTACCAACTACCACTACCTTCTGTCCCCAAAACTCTTCGCCTTGCACAACTGGAAATCTATACCCTTTAGACAGTAACTATTTGTTCCCTCTTTTACCCAGCCCCTGGCAAATACTATTCTACTTTCTGTCATTATTGTTTTGACTACTCTGAATACCTTACAAACTGAAGTCATACAATATTAGTCTTTTGTGACTGGTTCATCTCACTTAAATACCCCCAAGCATCACATGTAGTGTAACAAGTTAGAGTTTCCTTAAGACTGAATAATGTGCAATGTACCCCATTTTGATTATTAATTCATGGATCCACATAAATTCAGGCACTCCCAATTTAGCTATTGCAAATGATGCTGTTATGAACAAACCTCTCACTACTCTGCTTTCAGTTCTTTTGACTCAGAAATACAGGTGCTGGATAATATGATAATTCTATTTTTAACATTTTGTAACCACCATTTTGATTTGCATAGGAGTTACATCATTTTACATTCCCACCAACAGAACAGAAGGGTTCAAGTTTCTCCACATACTTGTCAATATTGTTTGGTTTTGGATTGTTTTTCAGGTGCTAAGGCATGTCCGACTCTTTGTAACCCCATGCGCTGCAGCACGCCAGGCTTCCCTGTCTTGCACTATTCACTCTCTCTCTGAGTTTGCTCAAACTTATGTACATTGAGCTGGTGATGCCATCCTCTTTCGCCTCTACTCCTCCTGCTCTCAATCTTTCCCAGTACCATAGTCTTTTTCAATGAGTTGGCTCTTTGCATCAGGTGGCCAAAGTATTGGGGCTTCAGCATGAGTGCTTCCAATTTAATATTCAGGGTTGATTTCCTTTAGGCTTGATTGATTTGATCACCTTTGCTGTCCAAGGGACTCTTGAGAGTCTTCTCCAGCACCAGAATTTGAAAGCATCAGTTCTTTGGCATTCGGCTTTTTTTATGGTCCGACTCTACTGGAGAAACTATAGCTTTGACTAAAAGGATCTTCATTTGACAAAGTGATTTCTCTACTTTTCAACACCCTAAGTGTGTCAAAGCTTTTCTTCCAAGAGGGAAGCATCTTTTAATTCCATGGCTGCAATCATTGTCCACAGTGATTCTGGAGCCCAAGAAAATAAAATCTGCCACTTTTTCCCATTCATTTTCCATGAAATAATGGGATCAGATGCCATGATTTTAGCTTTTTTAATTTTTTTTTATTTTAGGGTTTTTTTTGAGTTTTATTTTTTTATTATTTATTTTTTTAAAATTAATTAATTTATTTATTTTTTAATTTAACTTTACAATACTCTATTGGGTTTGCCATACATCGACATGAATCCACCACAGGTGTACACAAGCTCCCANAGATAACATATTTAGCAAAATTGCTAAAAGCAAAGTCAACATAGAGAACTTAAACGTATTTTTAATTAGCAATAATTACAAAATAAAAATTTTAAAAGACTCCAATTAAAACCCATATAAAAAACTACAGAATATAAAGAAGTCAATAGAAACAAAATGTGAAAAAACAGCCACACTCAAAATTATAAAACATAAAATGTGTATGTTCACAGATCAAGAGAATTAACCACTTTTGTAAAGAAGTCTATTCTTTCAAAATTGATACATTGATTTAATGGAATCGCAACAGACAGCTTGCTAGGTAACTGTGGGGATGATGGTAAGCTAAACGTAAGATGTACTTGGGAGTTCAAATGGCCATAACTAAATAAGTCAATACTAAATATTAAGAGTGACAATGATAAGTGGGATAGTATGGTAGGGGCAAATGTATAGACAAGCAAACTAAGAGAACATAATAAAAGCACAAAAGGAAACACGCACACACTTGATTGGACAGACGTAGCATTGCAGAGCAGTGAAGAAGGAACAGGTCTTTCAGTGACAGTGATGAGCCAATTTGATATTTATGCAGGAAAAAATAAAAATTGATCCTTCACACCATTTACGCACACACACAAAACAATGCCCACATGGACTTTAAATCTATATGTGACAAGTAAACAAATGTTAGAATATGTTCTAATGAAGTATATTAATGACCTTGGTGTAGGGAAAGATTTCTTAAGCATTCTACAAAAAGCTTAAAATATAAAAAAAATAAAGAATTAGATTACATTAAAATTGTGAACATATCTTCATGGAAATAGTGATTAATAATAATAATGATAATAATGCCATTAATAAAAATGAAAAAGCAAGTCATAGAGTGGGGGAAAATGCCAGGCACAAACAACAGAGAAAGGACCCTCTCGAGATGATATAAAGTGCTTCTACAAATCAGGGAAAAAAGATTCAATTAAAAATTAGGGAAAACATTTGAGCAAATATTTCTCAGAAGGGACGTTTTTGAATGATTAATGTTTATATAAAAAGTTGCTAACCATCATTAGTCATCATGAAATGTATATTAAGACGGCCAAGAGACAACACTACATACCCATCATGATGACTAAAATTCAAGGCTGTTGGGAACTTCACTCTGTTGCTGCTACAGATATAAATTGGCATCACCTCTTTAGAAAACTATTTTACAGTCTGCCAAGTTTGAACAAAAGTACATCCCCATGACCTGGCAATTTTCCTCTTATGTAGAGCACCAGAACATGAGTACCAAAAGACACATGCAAGTTTTATTTCATCCACATCTAAGGATGTGGATTGAAAGTGAAATCTGCTACACATATTGGTAGTCAGAAAGTTTCTTGACAAATTGAGAAGCAAAGGAGAGTGTCATTTTTCATTACTCAGCTGTCATGGACCGGTTGGCTCTGGAGGGTGAGGCTGGCTGGCCAGTAGCTGAGAGGGGGCAGGTAGNCTGAATATTCATTGGAAGGACTGATGCTGAAGCTGAAGCTCCTATACTTTGGCCACCTGATGTGAAGAGCCAACTCACTGGAAAAGACCCTGATGCTGGGCAAGACTGAAGGCAGGAGAAGGGGATGACAGAGAATGAGATGGTTGGATGGGATCACTGACTCAATGGACATGAATCTGAGCAAACTCCAGCAGATGGTGGCAGACAGGGAAGCCTGGCGTGCTGTAGTCCATGGAGTCACAAAGAGTCGGGAGCAACTGAATAATAAGGTTATGTACATTTCTTGGTTTTGGAGTTATTTTAGCTGGGAGGGTAACTGTAGAAGGTGATAGTGTAGAGATGTCTTGTTTGTCAGAAATATTTGATTAATAATTTGTTAATTTGTATTGTATTAAAAATTTGCTATGAACACTCTCCAAATCTCAAGGTGTGGTAGCCATCCTTAGAAAATGCAATTTGATTCCACTGCTTCTAGATCTTGGATTCTAAGTTCTTACCATGGTAGCCACAGAACTCTGTTAAGACCTGGCCTCTGGGACCTAAATACTTTGCAGGCCTCACCTCTTAGCAGTCTTTCCTTTGTAAGGGATGCTCCAGGCAAATAGCTATTCTTCTTGCTAATGCCATAAAAACATCAAAGAGCTGCAGCCTCTAATTTAGCCTTCACTGTTCCTTTCCTCCGGAGACTTTGTGTCACTCTTGCACATCGTTCTTTCTAATCTCTGCTTAGAGCCACCTAGGTGAGAGGTCCTCCCCATCTAAAAGGCGAACTGTTGGGTTGCATCCTGCAGGCCTGCGAGTCCTGGACTTGCCTAACTTCAAGACTGAAGAGCTCTGAGTCAGCCACAGATACAGCTGGTTTAACAGATGGGGAGGTTACCTGTCTGAAACAAGGTCCTGGAGCGACTTCCCACTGTGTGCGGCAGGTGACTAGCTGGACATGGTGGAATTCTTCGCTCCCGGTGGAAGGGTGAGGTTACCAGTTATGGGGGAACTGACATCATGTTGACGCATTGGTTACCAGGGAAATTAGCCAAGGGGCATGCTCCTCTTGCCCCTTTGATAAGCTATCCTAGTGAAGATAATCTGATCTGATAGAACAATCACTAGCCAGCCAGGGGCAAGTATGTAGGAAGGTCAGTCATGTGACGACTGGTGCAGGTGAAGCAGGCCCTAGTCAAGCAGCAGGATGTACAAGGGAGCAGGAGGATAGCCATCTTAAGGCGCCTGATCACACAGCAACTGTCACCTTGCCCCTTCTTTACCTGTTTTTCTTCATAGCACTTATCACTTTCAGTATTTTAAGTTTTTATTTTGCTAGTCTCCTCCCACTAGAATGTAAGCTCCATGAGGGCAGAGAGACTTTTATCTGTTTTGCTCACTGCCAAACCATGAGGGCCTAGGCAAAGATTTGTTGAACAAATGAAGAAAAGGCCAAGCATTCTTCTTGTGCGTGATTAGTTCTGTGAACGAGAGGCAGTAAAACCTGGCAGTTAAAGCACACGTTTAGGAGCTGCTGCTGCTGCTGCTAAGTCACTTCAGTCGTGTCCGACTCTGTGTGACCCCATAGACGGCAGCCCCCCAGGCTCCCCCGTCCCTGGGATTCTCCAGGCAAGAACACTGGAGTGGGCTGCCATTGCCTTCTCCAGTGCATGAAAGTGAAAAGTGAAAGTGAAGTCGCTCAGTCGTGTCCGACTCTTCGCGACCCCATGGGCTGTAGCCCACCAGGCTCCTTGGCTTCCCAGGTGGTTCTGTTGTAAAGAATCTGCCTGCCAATGCAGAAGATACAGGAAATACAGGTTCGATCCCTAAGTCGGGAAGATCCCCTGGAGGAGGAAATGGAAACCCACTCCAGTATTCTTGCCTGGAGAATCCCACTGGACAGAGCCTGGCGGGCTACAGTTCATGGGGTCACAGAAGAGTTGGACGCGACTTAGCAACTAAA
>SJYV01022289.1:13703-72541 GCA_006410875.1 Neotragus pygmaeus
GCCCCAAGCATCCTGCATCCTGTATCAAATAGAGACTGGTGATTCGTTTCTTACATAACAGTATATATGCTTCAGTGCCATTCTCCCAGATCATCCCGCCCTCTCCTACTCCCTCTGAGGCCAAAAGTCCATTGTCTATGTCTGTGTCCTTTTGTTGTCACACATACAGGGTCGTCCTTACTATCATTCTAAATTCCGTATATATGTGTCAGTATGCTGTATTGGTGTTTTTCTTTCTGGCTTACTTCACTCTGTATAATAGGCTCCAGTTTCATCCATCTCATTAGAACTGATTCAAATTTATTCTTTTTAATGGCAGAGTAATACTCCATTGTGTTTTAAACCAACATTTATTTTTTAATTGGATGCATGTTAGTATGTTAGTTGGAAGCAAGTGGCATATCATTGTAGTTTTTGATTTTCATTTCTCTAATGATTAGTGATGAACATCTTTTTATGTGTTTACTGGCAACTTGCACGTCTTCTTTGGAGCGAAGCCTTTTTGAGCCCTTTCTCCATTTTGAATTAGGTTGTTTTTTGGTTGTTGAAAAATATTCTAGATATTAAAGCCTTATCACATACCATGTGTTTCAGGCAATGTGTTATACACTTGAATACTAAAAAAGCCTATAGGTCAATGACACTAGAAGACTCACTTTGCACATGAAAAAAAGAAAAAAAGAGAGAGAGAAAGAGATTCAAAAAGTAAAAGAATTTCTCAAAGACCCTGAGCTAGTATAGTAAGCAATGACTACTCTAAGAAACATGGGCACCTATTTTGCCTTGCAAGTATATGAGGTATTTGTAAGTTTCCTGGCACAGTCCTAATTGTAGAGTTGTTTTCCAGCAAACAGAGTTTGCCAAATAATGATAGTAGCTATAGCAATACCTGCACCTAAGTGCTGCAAAACTACAAGAGAAAAAGTTTCTCACACATCTGGACAAATGTTGAAAAAACCAGTCAAGGCTCAGGAGACATTCTAAAAAATTTGAGAGCCTTTAAAATATGTATTTCCCCTAAAGTAACAATATACCACTTTTCACTTTGCTTTGCCTACCCACTCCAGAATAATGAGGCTGGCAAATGGGGAAAGCATGACACTCAATTCTTGACTTAGTCATATCTCAGAAAGATGAGTCCAGAAAATTTCCAGGTAGAAACTTATGTTGGAACACAGCATTATGGCCTCTTAGTCTGTAGTGTATATGAGCCCATAACTTTATGAAATAAGAATATATACAATTTATCCATATAGGTAAACAAATTCATCTTATTCTTTTGCTTTTTAAATCTAAAGCAGATTATTTTTATATTCCTGACCTACCTTGTTATTTGTAATTCTCTTTAAAGAGCTACTTTTATCTCCAACTTTTTTCATAATGTTTTGAACATTTAATAATTGCTCTAAGAAAGATACAATATATTCTATTGTAAATTGCAAGTGTTCTGAGTGTTCCCCTTCTGATTTTCTTTTTGTTATTTTATACATATGTGTGTGTATATTTGCATATGTTTTAGGAAGTTTCCTTGAATACAAACACCTTATGCTTAAATTTTAGCAAGAATTGTTTAGGATAAAATCATTTCATATAAAATTTGGAGAAATAACCTCAAAACAATAGGAATCTCAGAGACTCAATTGGCACTTTTAGATAATCAATTAGATAAGCATTTAAGAGAGAAATTAAGATCTCTTTCTCATACTCAGGGCCAGGCAAAACTGGGTCTGAAATGTTCTTTCTTCTAATGGATGGTTTGGAAGGTGTTTGTTTTTCACATCTGTAGGAGAAGGCTGATTCTGTTTTAGTATAACTAGTTACAAATGAAAAGGCAGGATTCCAA
Source organism: Neotragus pygmaeus (assembly GCA_006410875.1). Classification (NCBI taxonomy): domain Eukaryota; kingdom Metazoa; phylum Chordata; class Mammalia; order Artiodactyla; family Bovidae; genus Neotragus; species Neotragus pygmaeus. The sequence goes on from SJYV01022289.1 coordinate 15,547, forward strand.
ACTGGTACAACCACTTTGGAGAACAGTACGAAGGTACCTTTAAAAACTAAAGATAGAGCTGCCTTAAGATCCACCAATCCAACTCCTGGGCATATATATCTGTAAAAAGCCATAATTCAAATAGATATATTCACCACAATGTTCCTTGAAGCACTTTCTATAATAGCCAGGACATAGAAGCAACAAAAATGTCTACCAACATTGGAATGGATGAAGAAGATATGGTTCATATATACAATGAAATATAAGCCATAAAAAGAATGAGATAATGTCATTTGCAGAAACATTAATGGACCCAGAGATAGTCATACTAAGTAAAGTAAGTCAGACAGAGAAAGACAATTATCATGATATTGCTTATATCTGGAATCTTAAAATATACAAATGAACTTACCTAAAAAACAGAAATAGTTACAGATGCATTGATAGAAAACAAACTTAAGTTCACCAGGGGTAAGGAGGGGAGGATAAACTGGGAGACAGGGATTGACATATACACACTAGGACATACAAAATAGATAACTAATAAGGACCTACTGTATAACAGCAGGGAATCCGATACTCTATAACTGCCTTTATGGAAAATAATCTAAAACAGAGGGATGCATATGTGTGTGTGTGTGTGTGTGTGTGTGTGTGTGTGTGTGTACCTTATTCACTTTGCTGTGTACCTGAAACTAATACAACATTATAAATCAACTATACTCCAATAAAATATTTTTTTAATCAAAATGAACAAAAAAATGAAGAGGCTGTTACTTTGGAAACAATTATATACCTATTCAAATATGTTTTTCCAACTAATTATCTTAAATGGCTTAAAATTGTACTGACAAAACTGCAGCAGCTTTTAAACTAATGACAACCCCATGAATAATTTCCTCTGTGTAGTACAGAGATGTTAGTGGATAAATCACATATTATTGCAGGAAAATGTTTCTCTCAATGAATTATACCTCTGGAATCTTACTGCTTCATAGATCATGTTTAAAACTTTCAATTAAAATAAGACTGAAGCTGGTTCTGAACAAAAGTCTAAACCCTGAAGCTGAGAGAGCTGCAAATATACCTTTCTATTTTCTGTTATTTCCTATGCTTTGAATGTCTTTCTTCACACAGAAACTTTGTAAAGGGAACTACTGATTAAGTGATTTTAAAGGTTTCTCCAAGTTCCATTCACTTAATGTGAACTGGCTTTTACTGATAAGTTACCATCTTGCAAGTTATCTTAACCTTACCTTATCTTAATCTTAACCTTATCCCTTGCAGTGGTTTCTGAGGTTCAGGGTGTATTAGATACACAGGTACTGGATGGAAGAAATTCAAGACAAATTATCAGTTCTTGGGAAGCTAGAATTGAAAATGAAAGCACACATTCCAGCTTTGGATAAATTTAGAAATAAAACACTAAAGCTAACAAAGCATATTTTAATTGAAGGGTTTTTAATTTAATTTTTTCTTATGAAACTATTTTTAGCTAAAATAGGATGAACTTTAATCAGGCAATTCTATTCTTCTTTATTTGCCTATCTACCTTCTTTGCTTAGTTTGATTCCAATCTGAGAAATAAGAAAAAGCCTCCTAGGATAAACTCAAATGTTGTAAAATTTTTACAAGATCACTTATTACACAGAAAGTCAGATTCTAATACAGAGTGAGTATTCTTTCCCTGAGTTTTTATTGCTTCAAATCTACATCTGGTCTTACATTGATTTTGTTAGGAGTGGTGTCCTTGCAGACACAGAATATGTTTATTCTGCTTCAGGGTCAATCCTGTTTCCCAGGAGTGTTGAGCACGCTAATGACAGATCCATAACAAATGGCTTTGTTCAATACTGGCCCATGACAAGTAGAAGCAGTTACTGGTGATATAGTTGTCTTAAACAAGCTGAATTTAAGGGACTTTAAGCATGTAATAGATACAGCCTGAGACAGCAGAACAGGGAACAATGTACTGTGTGTGTGTGTGTGTGTGTGTGTGTGTTTTGTATTCTAGGATCATCCCTCTTTCCTACAAAAATAAAGTTGAACTACAAACATGATATTGTCATTGCCAAAAAGTTGACATTGTAATGTCAATGTCAACAACAGGACTGAAAGTATTGTGCTGCAGGAATGAAGAGAACTAGGTGCCTGTCCCAGCTCTGCCACATACACACACAAACACATCCACTCAAAATTGTGAGACCTTGCTATTTAACCCAGATAGGTCTCTGTTTAGTGTCCTCATAGAAAATGCCAAGTTTTGGTAGAGCAGCTTGAACTTCTTTAATAATCTGGACCTATCGGAGAAGGCAATGGCACCCCACTCCAGTACTCTTGCCTGAAAAATCCCATGGACGGAGGAGCCTGGTGGGCTGTAGTCCATGGGGTCGCTAAGAGTCAGACATGACTGGGCGACTTCACTTTCACTTTTCACTTTCATGCATTGGAGAAGGAAATGGCAACCCACTCCAGTGTTCTTGCCTGGAGAATCGCAGGGACAGGGGAGCCTGGAGTCAGACACACAGAGTCAGACACAACTGAAGTGACTTAGCAGCAGCAGAGTATAATTTAACACATGTTAAATTAAAACATTTCTATGAGAGGAGAAGGGGATGACAGAGGACAAGACAGTCAGAAGGATCACCGACTTAGTAGACATGAGTTTGAGCAAGCTTCAGGAGATCGTGAAGGACAGGAAAGCCTGGTGTGCTGTGGTCCATGGGGTTACAAAGAGTTGGACACAACTGAGTGACTGAACAACAATGTGGGAACAACTACCTAAGTAAATCTCTTTTGTATTCCAGATGTCAAATAGAAATTTAACACAAGAGTTATCATTTTTGCCAAAAACAATGTGTGAGCTTTCCATATGGTCTGTAATATTAAGAGGGACAACTTTCAAAAGTATGAAACATAATTTATGCACATTACTTCCTAGTTTGTTTTGCCATCAAGTTTAGTTTTGTTATCATTAGGGAAGCTGTGAAGTATTGCAACATGCTGCAGCTCTTTGAGTAAAATTTTAGTCCATGATCACCCTGAGCTTCTTCCCCTACTCAGTTCCTTCCATCGCCCACTCATCAACGGTATGACTGCCAATAAATCCTTGCACCTCTTTGCCCTAGACATCTCTTCAGTAAAACTTCTGTTTGCATTAAACCTCTACTTCTCAAAACAGGAATATTTATTTGCAATAAAACAAAACAGTGTGGCCTATATGGTTCTATGGATGAAAATATTCAGGAAGTGCTGCAAACTCCATCTTCTCTCAGATGTGCTATCAAGTTAGAATTTGAAACATTGAATTTCCTGCAGAATGGAAACCTGATTCATTTTAATTAACCTAGTATATCCTGGATACATCTATTCATGAAATCTTATTTGAGTAACAGTAGTTGACAAACACCTCAGAGAATTGCCTAGGGATATATAAAGAAATTTCAGAACAGATGAAGAGAACTTTTCCAGGGTTTCTTGAGGTAGAACATTTTAAGAAATTGTGAAGGACAGCTCTTGACAGAAATTAAATGTACAGTGAACCCAGGAATCTATACCCTGGGGGACTTCCTCATTCCTCCATTATCACATTATTGGGCTGGTACATAAACTAATAAGCTAGGCTAGCTCCAAAAACATAAAATTATTAGGCTGCAGGCCAAGTATCTGGATGCATGGCTTAAACTCAGACTTGAAATTGGCCATTAGGGACTTTAGGCAAATTGTAATACCTCCATGCTTTAATTTACTTATCTGAAAATATACTGTGTAGAATAAGACATAATAAAAAGGCAGTCAACGTAACAAATTTTACTCTTTGTAGAATTTTGGTGATCATAGAGAATTTTTTAAATAATCTAGAATTGAGTAGGAGTACTTGTCAATTTAATGAATTTTACCATAGCCTGGAGAAAAAAGCAAGGTGTCTAAGTAAAGATAGTTATGCTTGTAACATTGGTTTTGCTTTACTCCTTATGTGCTGTGCAGTGCTTAGTTGCTCAGTCCTATCCAACTTTTGGTGACACCATGGACTATAGTCCACCATGCTCCTCTGTCCATGGGGATTCTCTAGGCAGGAATACTGGAGTGGGTTGCCAGGCCCTTCCCCAGGGGATCTTCCCAATGCAGGGATCGAACCCAGGTCTTCCACATTACAGGTGGATTCTTTATTGTCTGAGCCACCAGGAAATCCCTTACTCCTTATATCTCCCTCATTTTTTTGCAATGTCTCTAGGATACTAGTTATTTGTATGCTATTGCTTAGTGATTTTTTTAGAAAGTTAATACCTTTATTGAATAGCTGAGAGGACTTTTGATTTCTGTCAGGTAAGAAGCTTCGAAGTTACTCTGCCCCAACACATAAATGGTCAAAGAAAGCAGGGAAAAAAGTCATCTAAGATCCATCAGAGGAGTGAGATCACAATACAAACCATTCCCTGTCCCTCCAAATGGGGAAAGATAGGAGGGATACAGAGAAGTGTCATTTACCAAAGGAGAAACCCACTAGCAGAAACTTCTGTGGGAAACGGCAACAAGGCAGGAAAGCCTGAGTTGTAATTGATACGCTACTGAAATTCAATGTGAAGATTAAAAATTCCAGGGGGACACAGTCATGAGTGGTCCCCATATTTTCATGAGTTTTCACTACAAGGNAACATCTGTGTACATTTGATGCAGTCATGTCTAGTAGTGCCTGCATATAACTTCATTTTTTAAGTTTTTCCAGATAACTCTCCAAAACGGTTGTATAATTTATACCCTTATGATTCCTTTTCTAAAACAGCAGTCTAACTTAGCCTTTTTGGCACTGATATTTGTAGGATATTCTTTGCTGTAAATTTTGTTCAAGGGACTATATCTTAAAATTTCCAATTCATTCTTCCATTTCTTCAAGAGGAAGGATTCAATATGACCATATTTCAGTGGGTCCCAACTCTAATTTTATGACCTAAAACCACCAGAGTTCAGTATCAAAAATATATGAGTTCCTTCTTCCTAACCATCAACTATTTTGAACATTCTCATTTTAAAACACAGCCCTACTATAAGTGAAAGTTTGGTTTAAAGACAAATGAAGGGCTACATTTATCTAAATGTGATCTGTTCTAACAGGATAGATTGCAATCTGGTTCATATGCTCTAGTCTCTCTGTTCTGACAAGCTTAATAAGCTGTTTCATGGGAATGTGAAATAATATCACCACAGACAATAATATGGCTGCTAAGATTCTAAGGTCTTGATAACTAACTATAGTTTCTGCTAATGCCTCAAATTTATTAAATACATAATGCCTCAACACAATTTAGCAATGAAGTATTCAGGTCTTATTTAAGAAAAAAAAAACCCACATTAAATCATTATTTAAATAAGGATTAACTACAAGAATGGCCCATTCTGGTTTAATGCTGAGGTTACTATCGTTATTCTTCTACCAACAGTTACTTTTCATCTCAGATTTCTTCTGGAAATGGGTAACCCCTATGATTATGACCACAAAGCGGGATAGACAGAAATATACTTTTATTTGACCTTTTGTTCAGTAAGGATTTAAGATGATTACTAGACTGCTGCTGTTGTTGTAGTTTTCTTTAAGCATGTATAAAACTTGATGAATTTCCTACCCAAGTTAATACATCCATGTAATTGCCGTTCAGATGAAGTGAACATTATCAAACCCTGGAAGTGTTCTTGAGCCTTCTTCCAAACATTCCTACAAGGTTAACTATTATCACCTAAATTAGAAGACTTTATGATAAAATACTTGTTTAAATAGAACAAGTAGCTTCCAATGAAATCAAGTGAGAAAAGGATTAACTTAGGATCATAAAAGAAGATAGAATAAGAATTATGCACAAAGTTAGATCTCCTGATGCCCTTCCTATGTCCATTCAATTACATCCCAAATAGTCACTCAGCTCACACTCACTTTCATTTAAAAGAAATGAGAAATACCTTTGCATTATAGAAAATTATATTCTCCACTCTAGTTGGCAGACTTCTACCCCAAGAAACTCTCCACTTCTAGAGCTTCTCACTCTTTGGGCACTTATACGTTTCAAGATCCTATATACTCCAGCCAGTGGTAGATCCACGCTCAGAAGCAGGTCACACAGAAGGATTTGAAACAAGTAGCCAATTTTTTTGGACCTTTGTCTCTGCCTTGGAGAGGTACAGCTGTGTCCAGAGCACCTGGCCCACCACAAGCTGTACTCTCTGGGGCTCTGGTTAGTTCTATTACAGAATATAACACTGTGGAAAATGTCACACTTAGCCACCTGAATTTCATTCATCTGGTGCCATTGTTTACTCCTATCCCCTTTTCTGAGCATCCTTTGATTTCTCTTGTCTGAGAAAAGTATTCCTATTAATCTATTTTAGAGTAACCCTCCTGACTCAACACCATAGCATGATGTCATCCTTCTAAATTAAGTAGTTTTGGGGCTAAATGACAGCAACAAAACAACAGGGACAAAGAAACCAGTGGACCAATGCCTTCTGTAATGTAATTTATACAGTTATGTTAATATGTATTATTTTTTCTGAAGAAAAATTAAAAATCAGGCTTATATCAGTCTATAGCCCTAATCAAACTAGCACTCATGGTTGGTATATGCTGGTATCACAATATTTGTGGATGTACCAACGTTCTCTTCAAGCAAGGACAATTCAAGACAGCTGCAAAGAGTAAGTACCTGGAAACTTTTGTCAGTAACTTCTTCAGGATTCATCTTAATCTTTGAACTGAGGTTTTATTGTGTATGTGATGATCTTATCCAGTTGCTAAACAAGACAGTGATACATAAGGGCAAGTCTTATTTGGATGGTCTTAACCAATGACTGAATAAATCAACTGTACAATTTCACCCAACATGGAATTCTTCTAACAGGTAATCTTTGCTCTTCTGTGCCCCAAGGGCAGATGCTTGGTAAGCCTGTCATATTTTTTCCACTTCCCCGGCCAAATCCTATCCTTCCACATCAGTCCTCTTTGTTCTGTATGGCTAATAGTCCAGTAAAAATCTGAATTTAATAATATTCAACAGATACTTTCTATACAACCTGACCTGCAAAGACACCTCATAGATTCATATTCCTTAACTTCAAGCCCAAGTTAATGCTGCTCTCTAAATATTTTGGTCGAGGTTTTATTATAGTATATGGTTCAGCACAAAGAGCTTAAAGTTTTACAATCTGCTATTTGTTTTATTCCTAGTTTTCTAGACTTCCCTGGTCAAGTCTCCTTAATGTCCTACGTATTAAGTTCAGTTAAGGGCTACTGTTCTCTATTTTTAGTATCTATGTTCTTCATGGCAATATTAGTCAATTCAAACTCATGTTTTCCCAATTATTTTATGCTACTGATATTAATACTTTCTCATCTCTAGAAGAGGGCTCAGATGACAGATGAATAGAAGTATTTAAAATACGGGAGATAACATAAATGTCTGCTGTCTCTAGAAATAGTCTTACAAGTTTTGCCAACAGAGTTCTATAATCTGCTAGAAGACTGTAGAAGCAAAGTACTAATCTGTGCAGTGTCTTGTTGACTTAAAAAATATTCACAGCCTTAAAGTTGAGAGTTATGTCTTTCTCGATGGGAATTTTTAGGACTTCAAACCTGGGAGACACATCTCCAGTAACCCTGACAGAACTGCTTCAAGGAGACAACCTGGTTATATAGAAATTATACAGAAATTTCGCAATGAAGTTTGAACATCAAAAGATTATCGCTAATTAAAGAAAACCAGATATCCCAAATTAAGGAATTTAGTGTTTTTCTATGTATGGGAATATACAAGAGTCTGGGCCCACTGAAATCATTCCTTTTATGTGCATCTTAGCTATCTGGGGCCAGTATCCTGTGTTTTCACATCCTGAGATTCCTTGGCGTTCACTTAGGGAGTGGCTGTGGTGGTCTGACAGCTACTAGATCACAAGTATTCTTCTCCTTTTTGAGTGCCCTTAGGATTCACCAGCTCACATTGCTGCTGCTGCTGCTAAGTTACTTCAGTCGTGTCCAACTCTGTGTGACCCCCTAGACAGCAGCCAGACTCCTCTGTCCCTGGGATTCTCCAGGCAAGAATACTGGAGTGGGTTTCCATTTCCTTCTCCACCAGCTCACATAGGAAGGCTGCAATTGCTGAGGACTGTGACATTCTTGTTTATTCACGTGGCAGGAAATATTCATTTATCAGTCAGATATTGAGTATAACTCTTAGTCCATAAGATTAGACTTGAGACCTCCAGCTAGTGAAGGGCATTTTCTCTTTCCTATGAATTACACTCTAAATATACACACAGACAAGGGCAGATTACTATTACATAGGCAACCAGCATCACAATCAGAAAACCTGCTCAATCCTATCTTTTGCACACTGAATAATCAACTCTATCTGATCCATGCCAGGGAAATCAAGTTTAAGCATATAAACTAAAGCTTATTAGTCCATTTCAGTTATCTTGTCTATTCTTAACTAAGGAATTATAGCATACATCAAATAAAATATTTCATTTCTCAGAAATGTCTCAGAATTGATCATTTTAAGCTGATGTTATTTTAAAAAATTATGGAAAGGACATTTGTCACTTGATAATGATTATCACACCTAAAATATGTAAATGAATTTTAGAGAGGGGTTTAGAAGAGAATTATCATGAATATTACTTGGTCAGAAGGGAAGCATCCCATTTTATCAGAGAAATACTGCTAACTAGACATGATTTTATGTGTCCAGAGATATTTTAAGTAGGAGCCGACACACTTTGGAAGGAGGTTTAGTCTCCCTGTGTGTACGCACTAAGTTGCTTCAGTAGTGTCGGACCCTGCAACCTTATGGACTGTAGCCTGCCAGGCTCCTTTGTCCATGGGGATTCTCCAGGCAAGAATACTGGAATGGGTTGCCATTAGTCTATCTGGATTCTCGCTAATACCACTGGGAAAGCATAGAATTTTGATTCTTTGATTTACATGTAAAACTTAACTTTTGATTCTTCTTCCCCTTCCCTCCTTCATCACCACTCAGAACAAGTATTTGAGTTCCACTTGTGTACCAAACATAATGCTAGGTTTCATTTCCCATCTATCTTTGTTATTGATAGTTTGTTTGAACATATCCTGATAACCACCCAAAGCCATCCTTGCTTCTTGCCTGGACTGGTCTCCTACGTGGTCTCTCACATTCTTGCACAATCTGAATCACTCCTCACAGAACACTAAAAGCTTTCTCCCCACATCACAGATCTGACCATGGTAGAGAAGACTGTCTTGTAAACTCTTTAATGACTATCCAGAAAGCACCTATGGCATGCTTGTTTTGTGCTAGGTTCTAGGGATGGTACATAGGGAACATATTATCTATTGTTGTCCACAGGGTACTTACATTAGCATTCATCTCACCACTGAACGGGAGGTTCTGTTCAGAGGGGTGCAAAGTAAGAAAAAAGTCATTTTAAGGCTTTTTATTAAGGCCATTTTAAGGCCATTTCAATTCAGTTTGAAAAGGAAAATAGTACTACCCAACTAATTGTTTAGGATATGGTGGAACTAGATTTCTCACACAGTGTCAATGGCAATTCAAGATGTTTCAACCTCTTTGGAAAATAGATAATTTCTTTAAAAAAATACATAGAGAATGTAAATGAAAAATATTGCCTGCTGTATTAGTAAACAAAGGATGTTGCAGCCATCAGGCCATCGTGTTATGCCTGCCCTGATCATAAGCCCTGAGAGAACTCAGGATGAAATATAATTCTGGTATCAATTTATCACACAGCAATCACTCTCTCCCCCATGGTGCACCCTCAGAAAATGCAGGACAAGAAAACACAGGATTTTGGCTCCAGGTAGCTGAGATGCATATGAAAGGAGTGATTTTAATGAGCCTAGGCTCTTGCCATTTTGTCTTTTAGCTTTTTTTTCCCATAATTTCAGGGAGAAATATCAATAACCTCAGATATGCAGAAGACACCACCCTTATGGCAGAAAGTGAAGAGGAGCTAAAAAGCCTCTTGATGAAAGTGAAAGAGGAGAGTGAAAAAGTTGGCTTAAAGCTCAACACTCAGAAAATGAAGATCATGGCATCCAGTCCCACCACTTCATGGGAAATAGATGGGGAAACAGTGGAAATGGTGTCAGACTTTATACTTTTGGGCTCCAAAATCACTGCAGATGGTGACTGCAGCCATGAAACTAAAAGANCACTAGGCTCCTCTGTTCCTGGGATTCTCCAGGCAAGAACACTGGAGTGGGTTGCCATTTCCTTCTCCAATGCATGAAAGTGAAAAGTGAAAATGAAGTCACCCAGTCATGTCTGATTCTTAGTGACCCCATGGACTGCAGCCTACAAGGCTCCTCCATCCATGGGATTTTCCAGGCAAGAGTACTGGAGTGGGTTGACATTGCCTTCTCCTGAGATAATCTGGTTTTCCTTAACAGTCATCTTCTGAAGTTCTGACCACCTTAATCTTGGTTGAAAAATCTCCTATATATCGTGACTCCCCACCATTCCAATAGCAATCAGAGTTATTGGAGATGCTATGTCCCAAACTTAAGTCCTCAGATTTGTCCACTGGATAAAACATAACTGAAATTTTAGGTTGGGTCTTTTTTTTTTTTTTTTTCAGTTGAAAACACCTTGTGATCCAGCAATTCTACTCCCAGATTATCACTTAAGAGGAATGAAAGTATGTCCATACAGAGACTTATATATGAACTTCATAGCAGCACTACAGGAAACCAAAATGCCAAAATCTACTTGATAAAAAATGTAGAGAAAGCCTTAACAAAATTCAATACCCATTTATGATAAAAAAAAAAAAAACACTCTAGAAAGCAAACATAGAAGGAATATACCTCAACATAATAAAAGCCATATATGATAAACCCACAGCAAATATTATCCTCAATGGTGAAAAATTGAAAGCACTTCCCCTAAAGTCAGGAAAAAAGACAAGGGAACCCAATCTCACCACTACTATTCAACACAGTTTTGAAAGTTTTAGCCACAGCAATCAGAGAAGAAAAAGAAATAAAAGGAATCCATATTGGAAAAGAAGAAGTAAAATTATCACTGTTTGCAGATGACATGATCCTTTACATAGAAAACCCTAAACACATCACCAGAAAATTACTAGAGCTAATCAATGATTATAGTAAAGTTGCAGGATATAAAATTAATACAAGGAGAAATCCCTTGCATTCCTATACACTAACAATAAGAAAACAGAAAGAAATTAAGGAAACAATTTCATTCACCATTGAGACAAAAAGAATAAAGTACTTAGGAATAAATCTACCTAAAGAAACAAAAGACTTATATAGAGAAAGCTATAAAATATTTATGAAAGAAGTCAAAGATGACACAAATAGATGGAGAAATATACCAAGTTCATGGACAGGAAGAATCAACATAGTGAAAATGAGCATACTACCCAAAGCAATCTATAAATTCAATGCAATCCATATCAAGCTACCAGTGGTATTTTTCACAAGACTAGAAAAAATAATTTCACAATTTGTATGGAAATACAAAAAGCCTCAAATAGCAAAAATAATCTTGAGAACGAAGAATGGAACTGGAGGAATCAAACTGCCTGACTTCAGGCTCTACTACAAAGCTACAGTCATCAAAACAGTATGGTACTGGCACAAAGACAGAAATATAGATCAATGGAACAAAATAGAAAGCCCAGAGATAAATCCACACACCTATGGACACCTTATCTCTGACAAAGGAGGCAAGAATATAAAATGGAGAAAAGACAATCTCTTTACCAAGTGGTGCTGGGAAAACTGGTCAACCACCTGTAAAAGAATGAAACTAGAACAATTTCTAACACCATACACAGAAATAAACTCAAAATGGATTAAAGATCTAAATATAGGACCAGAAAATATAAAACTCCTATAGGAAAACATAGGCAAAATACTCTCTGACATAAATCACAGCAGGATCCTCTAAGACCCACCTCCCAGAATACTGGAAATAAAAGCAAAAATAAACAAATGGGACCTAATCAAACTTAAAAACTTTTATGCAATGAAGGAAACTCTAGGCAAGGTGAAAAAACAGCCTTCAGAATGAGAGAAAACAATAGCAAATGAAGCAACTGACAAAGAATTAATTTCAAAAATATGTAAGGAGCTCATGCAGATAAATACCAGAAAAATAAATGACCCAATCAAAAAATGGGCCAAAGAACTAAACAGACATTTCTCCAAAGAAGACATATAGCTGGCTAACAAACACATGAAATGATGTTCAACATCATTCATTATCAGAGAAATGCAAATCAAAACTACAAAGAGGTACCATCTCACACAGATCAGAATGGCTGCAATCTAAAAGTCTATAAACAATAAATGCTGGAGAGGGTGTGGAGAAAAAGGAACACTCTTACACTGTTGGTGAGAATGCAAACTAGTACAGCCACTATGGAGAACAGTGTGGAGATTCCTTAAAAAACTGGAAATAGAACTCCCATATGACTTAGCTATTCCACTGTTGATCATACACACCAAGGAAACCAGAATTGAAAGAGGCATGTGTATACCTTAATGTTCATCGCAGCACTGTTTACAGTAGCGAGGACATGGAAGCAACCTAGATGTCCATCAGCAGATGAATGGATAAGAAAGCTGTAGTACATATACACAATGGAATATTACTCAGTTACTAAAAAGAATCCATTTGAATCAGTTCTAATGAGGTGGATGAAACTGGAGCCTATTACACAGAGTGAATAGGTCAGAAAGAAAAACACCAATACAGTATATTAACACATAAATATGGAATTTAGCAAGATAGAAATCATGACCCTATATGCAAGACAGCAAAAGAGACACAGATATAAAGAACAGATTTTTGTACCCTGTTGGAGAAGGCGAGGGTGGGATGATTTGAGAGAATAGCATTGAAATATGCATATTACCATATGTGAAACAGATTACCAGCCCAAGTCTGATGCATGAAAACAGGGCACTCAAAGCCAGTGCACTGGGACAACCCTGAGGGATAGGATGGGCAGGGAGGTGGGAGCGGGATCAGGATGGGGAACATATGTACACCCATGGCTGATTCATGTCAAACTATGGCAAAAATGACTACAATACTGTAAAGTAATTAGCCTCCAATTAAAATAAATAATTTTTTAAAATGAACAGTAGATATAAATCTCAAAAATAATAATGTTGAGTTGAAGCATGAACAAAAAAAAAATTCACATTTTATGGAAAATTCTATAAAATGTATTCTATTCCATTATGACAAAAATCATATTAGTTGGTTATTAGGAAATAGAAAGTGCGAATAGAGAGGGTCAAGACTGACGAACTACAAGTGGTTACAAATCAACTTTTGAAAGTTATAAATATGTGCATTATGTTAATGGTGATGGTTCCATAGGTGCTTACATATGTCAAAGTTAAATTTTATATGTAAATATCTGCCATGAGTGTCATACCTCAAAGTTGTTAGTAGTTTGTCATAAAGTAAGGATGAGTATTGCCAGAAGAGAAATTTCCTCCTAAAAAAAAAAAAAAAACACATTGTTCTCCTGAACATTTCCAATGTAATTTTAGCGCTCTGGCTCTTAAGTCTTGATAAGTGTCATTGTAATAACCATGCCTTCTGTTTTCTCTATTCAAATGCTTGGACATGTGGAGTTTTGTAGACCCAGGAAGAATTCCTTCTCCAAGGGCTAGCGAAATTCCTAGAGATGGTAAATAGTCTGCCCAGTGACAGTACTTTTCAAATGCAAACAAACTAGTCTAGTGCTTATACCCATAGCCACTTCCTTGATGGTGCTCTCTCACTGAGCCACTATCTACTTGCCCAGTTCTTTCCAGGATCAACTATCAGACAACTAGGGACAGCTTCTCTGCCCCAGAGCATTCTGAAATTATAGAGACTATTCAGTTCTAAAGTTGGTTGATTCTGTTTTATCATTCTTTCCCAAAGAACATACAAGGAAGGCTTTTGTCCACAGGTACTACCCTTTCTTTACCTCCAGGTCATGGCATACTCCCTCCTCTTTGGAACACTGAATAGAAAAGCCTTTTCTGTGTTCTCATCTCATCTGTGGGTTCAAGTAATAAAATCTGTCAAAGACAGTCATAATTTTGTTAGTCTTCAGTTTCCAACAGAAATATTTATACTTGTTTTCAACATGGATAACCTGTCTAGTTAATGGTATCTCATGAATTAAACTTAAAAATGACATATTAACTAACAGTTTTTAATTAACTAATGTCACCAAATGATATTTGGTAGTAAAAGTGATGTGTGCATGAAATATTAAGTGATTCTTTGAAACAGCCTCCAAAATAAGTAATAGTAATAAGATTAGTAATCATGCTGTCAAAGAATACATAATTTTTTTTTTGGAGACCTTTATAGCCCTTGATTTCGATTTCACAGGCTGTCATCCATACTGTAAGATTCACCACCTCTCCTCTAACTGTACTACAGCACCAGTTTTATAAAAGACAAAGTTCTGAAAACCACTTGTCAGAAGATTATTAGTGAGTTAGGCGCACAGTTATTAGAATAGCCTAGATGCCTGGGTAGAGAGGTACCCACAAAGGAGTAACTTTTTGGAACTCTGGAGTATGGTCAGCTGTTTTAGAATATATACCTTACCCTTAATGAAAAAAAAAAACAATCACCAGTAGTTAAACTATGTTCTCTCCAAATTAATTTTGTCCTTATTTAGAGCTCAAAGGAAAAACTACTCTGAATATGTGGAATTTGACCTTTTTGTACCAATTTTTAGGGTTTACATTTTCATGAATTAAATATAGAGCACGCATTATTCAAACTTAATGGCTCTTTAAATGTCTGAGTGACCTCCTCTCAACTACAGACATTTCACACATAAATCATTAGACACACATGGTGATCTAGTGCTTAGCACCAGGGTTTAAAATCCTTTCTGACTTATCTTCTTGGTTCTAATATTTGTGTTTTTATAGAATGGTGTGGTTAGTCTACATTCTATCTAGTTCTTCAAGTGTTCACTTCTGGCCAATATTGCCAATCTGATGGAATTCAGAAGCACATAGAATTGATGCTAGATCCTGGGGAAATATGCAGAAAGCATATAACCTATTCCAGGTCTCAGAGTGCTTAGATGAGCACTACAGAAGTAAACTTATGTCCCAGGTGGCTCAGTGGTAAAGAATCTGCCCACCAGTGTAGAAGATAAATGTTTAATCCCTAGGTCAGGAAGATCCCCTGGAGAAGGAAGTGGTGATCCACTTCAGTATTCTTGCCTGAAAATCCCATAGACAGAGGAGCCTGGCTGGCTACAGTCATGGGGTCACAAAGAGTCAGACATGACTGAGTGACTCAGCACACAATAGTGGACAAGGTACAATGATACAACTTTATAATTATATGCTAACTTGAATATAATGTCATGTGTTAGTGAATCCTTTAGTAAAACCTTTAGAACAGGGCAATATTCAGAATCAGGTTTCCTACATCGGAATTCTCACTTTACCACCAACTAGCTTGACTAGAGGCCTTGGGCAGTTTGACTACTACCTCTCAGTCAGATCTGGTTTTCCTGTCCATGGCATAAGCTTGTGAAGATTAAATGCAATTTTCTATGTAAAGTGCTCAGTATAGAATCTGTTCAAATATATAAGTTTTACTCAAAACCATAAGCGCCACCTGCAGCCTCCTATTTCAATGACAACCCTATCAGGAAAGGACATCATTCTCTATAAAATTCGGTTGGCCTATAGAAGCAGAAGCCAGATGGTAGGAGAAGATTCAAACCATAGTTAAGGGGGAAAGTTGTCATCATGTTCAAAGTGTTTTGAGACCTCCACAAAACAGGGGAAAAAAAGGACCAAAATATTTAACAATTCATAAACCCTTGAAAAATTTGGAGATAGTTCTACTTTCCTATTCTGATAAATTACACTAAGACTGTGAACCATATTAGAATATTGAGAGACAAGCTTACATGGAGTTGGCAGCATAACATAGGGGTTAGCATTCCAGTTATGGAGTCATGCTACATTAAATGAGTTTAAGATATTACTTTGTTTCAAGGAAGTAAAAGATAAATGATATGTATTGTTTAGAATAATAGCAACAGGGTCAATTCTAGGCCTGACATTCTAAGAGTTTACATATAAAATGCTAGTGAAAGTTATAGAAACTTGACCACAGGAGAAACAATTGAGAAATCTAGAGATATTATGCAGATGATTTGGAGGGAACAAATGAGGCCAAACTTAAAGTATAATAGTTGTATGAAATAGATACTTAATTATACAATTTAAATAGTAATATTAACAGCTGCTAATACATATATATTAATAGTATTTACTATGTGCCAGGCTTCCTAATAGATGATTTCTATATTTTAAGTAATTGAATATTTTTAAGCTAGAACAGGATAGAGCTTCAGCATGGGTACACAACAATAACTATAAAAGTGCAGCATTACTTGCACAAGGGGTTCGGAGACAAGAAGACTAAAGAGGTATGAAGATGTTGGTCCACAGTTCTGTGCTTAATATGAATAGACAAATGGAGAGTTTAGAGCTATCTTCTTCAGTTTCTTGTCAGCAACATCACCACTACCATCACTGGCATCATGACACCATCCTCATCACAACTACCATTAATATTTTCTGAGTATCTATTTTGTGCTGGACACATCTAATACATACCACAAAGTTGGTTAAAACTGTCTCTCTGTATATATGAATGTCATAAATAATGTTCAGAATAAATAATTAGTTTTTCCAAATTCACAAAAATAAGTAGAAAAATAAAATCAGGATTTGTGTCCATAATAGCAGACTTAAGATTTCATGGATTTTCCCTATACATGACCTGACTTTTAAAGCAAGGGTAAAGATGGAACTATCATCTCTGTTTTTTTCTTGAGAGGCACCTTTTACTAGAAATAGGCAAGATTAGTATACATGAATCTAAGAAAAAGCCTTTGTAGGGACTCAACTCTCCAATGAGAAAATACTCAGCCTCTCCATCTGTGTTACCAGGATCTCAGGTCTGCTAGTCACAGCTGAAGCAAAATGGGGAAGCCAGAGCTGCTCTGCTTTTGCATAGGCTATAGAATGGATGCTCCAGAGAAATGTTTGTTGTTATTCTTCAGTTAGCTAACTTGTGTCTAACTCTGTGACCACCCCACAGCACACTAGGCTCCTTTATCCACCACTGTCTCCTGGAGTTTGCTCAAATTCATGTCCACTGAATCCGTGATGCAGTCTAACAACAAAAACAAACTCAACAGTCAATAAAATCATACATATGGGAGTACAAGAGAAGTGAATTCACAAGGCAACATGATAGAGAGATATCCAGAAAGCAATAAGCTCCCAAAAGAGATGTAAGGTGCAAATCACTTCACCTCTGGCAGCAGAGCAGGACTAAATTATGGCCAACATATAAGCGGATAAAAATAAGAGCCATACAAATTAATAAACAGAAGCCTCAATAGAAACGAGAGGCCAGAAGGGAGAATACACATACCTTGTGAATATAGCAGAGTCCCAACCAGAAGAAAGACTCTTCTTTCCTGGCAAGGACTCAGACAATGAAAAGTCACGGGCTCTGTTTACTGGAGCCCTCCNAGAAGCCTCAATAGAAACGAGAGGCCAGAAGGGAGAATACACATACCTTGTGAATATAGCAGAGTCCCAACCAGAAGAAAGACTCTTCTTTCCTGGCAAGGACTCAGACAATGAAAAGTCACGGGCTCTGTTTACTGGAGCCCTCCCAACTTTCTTTTCCTTTCTGTAAATGGGTTCTCCTTCTCTTGCCCTGACTGATTAGCCATGATTACAAATCTCTGCTTGCAATTATCTGCTGATCTCAAATAAACCCATTTTCACTAGAGAAATATCTGGCAATCTGTTTCAGATCAACATCAATTTCCAAATTCTTCTCCATTTCTAATTGGGTTTCCCGAAACAATTATGAACATACACCATAGTCCAGCATTTAATTTCTTTTCAGTTATTTAATGTTTTATGCCACATTTCAAAATAGATTCTAGTTTGAAGGCAAAACAGCCTTCTTTTACATCCTACTTTTATAAATTTCAGACTAGATGCTCTAAACTTTGGGAAAATACCTTCAAGAACACTGGCCATTGAATATTTGCTTTATTCTCTTAAAAGAGGCAAGAATTCCAAAGTTAAATAGACACAGATTTATGTGGTTACTGCCATGTACTCTGTGTCTTTATATAAAGATTAAATGAGTAACTTCATTGTTCTTTATGTACTCTTTAAAGTTAATATCAGATACCATGGGTCTAACACAGCACATGGGTAAAACACATCAACTGTTTTCAAACAGATCAGAGATCACAAAAGCAAGCATTCAGTCACTCCCTTCCACTCTTTTCCTTTGCAGACATTCAATCATTCATAGCATATCTCACCCCCACACCTCTCCCCAAACCCTGCCCCATTGAGCCAGGCGAAGACTCAGATTCCTCTCACAAATTCCTGCAAATACCGCCAACTTATAGAAACTGGCAAGTGGCTTATAACCTCTTTAACATCCTTGAGTCTAACTAGAATAACAATGAAGCAAATAGCTGAAAAGCATGAAAACACTAAATACATATTGGAATATGGCTAGAGATCAGGACTGGCTTCTCAACTGAGTTGATATGACAGGAGACAGATGATTATGTCAAAGTTCAATGAAATGAAAATTCTGTTACAGAAGAAGTGTACATGGGTAGTAAAGAGATAAAGAGTCAGAGAAGCCAGATAATAAATACCTTTGAAAACTGGCATGAAGTTCAAACTATTTGACACAGAGGATTTTAAGGGGAATGGATAAAATATGTTTTCAGAAAGAAAAAAAAAAAACAGTTTAATGTTTAGAATTAAACATTTATAATTATTTAGAAGATAAATTTGACAAGGTAGGATCAATTCAAAATTCCCATTGTAGGAACATAGGTAAGAGGTAATTGGCATATTCCACAGTGGGAATGGGAAGAACTAAGGTGATTACCACTGGGAATCCAAAGTAGGTCATGTTTAGAAATAACAACGTGTGTCTAAATACACATGTGTCTAAAGTGTTTCTCAATATTTTCTTGTCTATATTCCCAGCTCCTTCTCATCCCATGAGATNACAGTGGGAATGGGAAGAACTAAGGTGATTACCACTGGGAATCCAAAGTAGGTCATGTTTAGAAATAACAACGTGTGTCTAAATACACATGTGTCTAAAGTGTTTCTCAATATTTTCTTGTCTATATTCCCAGCTCCTTCTCATCCCATGAGATTCTTAAAGCAAACCAAACTTATTTTTTCATCTATAAATATTTAAGTATTTTCTAAAAGAATTTTTTCAAACATAACCATTATCACAACTGAAAAATACTGACAATTTCCTAGTATCAATTAACATCCAGTCATTGTTCAGAGTCTCCAATATTGTCTTTTTTAAACAGTTGTTTCTTCAAACCAGGAACCAAACAAGGCTCCTTTTTGCATGTAGTTAACATATCTCTAAGTCTTGGTGACAATTTACCCCTTCCATTTAAGATATTAAGAGGAGACAGAATTGGAGACCAAGGGAGGAGGTCATATACACATTGTGCCCTTCAGTTGGCCTAAACTGGACTCAGGCAACTGCAGGCTCATCCCCACCTCCTTGTCCTTGCAATATGCATGCTGCCTACACCACTCCCATACTAGAAGCTAGTTCAAGGACACAGCCTTGAGAGAATGAGGTATTGGCAAGAACACCTAGACTAAATATGTGTCTGAACCAAGTTAAGGACTCTGTATAAGCTTTTAAGATTCTGGTGGGCTGTTGAAGATATCATCCATTAATTTTGTGGCCACCCAGGGCAAGCCAAATAAGTTCATTTGATGAACCCTGCCATCTACTTATCTGCCATGGCCTGTCACTTTGTTCAGTCTTTAAGATTTCACCTGAGAAGCTCCCAAGTTTGTGGCTTATTACCTTTGGATAATAAAGAGAAGGAAGCAGAGATTAATCCATAGACAATAAGAATATAAAAGTTTTATTTGAACAGAAATGAGACTACAGCCTGGGAAACACAGATTTAAGAGGCACTTGAATTGTGTTCTACTGGACTATGAAAAGAGAGAGGTTTATAAACCACAAGGGTGCAGTTAGTTACAGGAGATGTTTAACAATTATAGTTGGAGCTAGCAAGAACTAAGGGTGCTGGTTAAGCAAGGGCTGGAGGGGATCTGAAATCGTTGCATAAAATTAACTTGAGACCATAAAGTTATGGCTGGCAGCTCCCAGCAAGACATTGTTTTGGGAATTGTTAATCATGTCCTCAAGTTTGAGTACAGAAAACTGAAATTCTTAAAAATGCGACAATGAACCTGAAAGCACATTCACTATGTATCCAGCTCCATTCTCAATGCCTAAACCACAGTCACTATATTTTGAATCATAAGTGCATCCTTTAGTGGTTAAAGCAGATGTACAATGTCTGTTTGATGGGCCATAAGACATGCCGTTTTAGTTAACAAAGTTCAAGCCAAATCCAGCATAAACCAGAATGAATTCCCCATATCTCAATACATGAAAAAATTTCCCATCAGAAGAATGTCTGGATTCATGGATTTTATCAGATTAGAAGATAATGCCATTTGTTGAAGGGAAACCACTGGAGAAGTGAAAACTTGTGTAAGAATGGAAACAATTGCAGTTGATCTTTTCTGAACATGCCTGTGTGGCAAATAAGTGCCATAGTAAGGTAAGTATTACCAATGTGTAGCTCAGGAGGTAGATATCAGTTTTTAGTTTCGTAATCTTGAGTCATGAGTTGAGCTTCCCTCATAGCTCAGTCAGTGAAGAATCTGCCTGCAATGCAGGAGACCTGGGTCTAGAAGATCCCCTGGAGAAGGAAATGGCAATGCACTCCAGTATTCTTGCCTGAAAAATGCCATGGACAGAGGAGGCTGGCAGGCTACAGTCCATGGGGTTGCAAAGAGTCGGACACAAGTTAGCTACTAAACAAACAACAGAGAAAGCCTTGCTTGAAATATTTTAAGAACAAATATGGAGCCATGAAATTCAACCATATAAACAGAATGCTGTGATAGAAAGACAAATAATGGATTTTTATTAACAAAGTCTGAGAAGGCCTCTTAAGAGGTCAGAAGCTGTCCTCTAAAAAATAGGAACTGATAATATGGACAGAGGGGAAGACATCCAGGCCCACATATGGAAGCAATTGTGCTAATGCAGAGAAAGTAAAAGAACAGCATGTGTTTGGTGGTTCCCCTAAGCAGGTAACAATAGGAATTTGATGTAATGATTAAAAGTTTCTTTATGTGTCAAAAACGAATCTCCTCACTATAAATACTATAGTCACCATTTGCCACCATATGCAAGAATATATCTTAATCCTTTCTAACCAAGTTCATTTATCTAGGGAATTCAAAGCATGCTTCTCTAAAGGCCATTCTGAGTTTCCTTCCATCGACTTAATCCCAATGTTATCCAGCATACACTAGAGAATAGCAGTGAATTGTTACAGATATTTTTTTATACCATATACTTGTCTAAAACTAGATGTTAGTATTTCAAAGTCTATCTTAAGAAAAAAGTGTTAAAACTATTTTAATTACTTAAATATAATTAAGAATATCCTTCTAATTCTAAATTCTTAAAATTTCTCAACAGGGACTCTTACAATGTTATAGTTTCCCAGGTTGTTACAGAAATAAAGAGCACTTACTCAGCCACAGAACATTTTGAAATCATGATTACTGATCAATTGCTTCTAATCATAACTGAGTCTCTCCTCTTGATTAGAGGGTCTTTTTCTTCCTCTTCTGCTGCTAATATAAATATCATATCATATGCATTCAAACCAGGCTCATGGGCAAGGTTTGAGATTGTCTAAAATAAAAGTTGGCAACTGATGCTCAGGGGACCAAATCTGGTTCTGAGGAGAGATTTACAGGTTCACAGAGTTAACCTTCTTAGTATTTAATTTTTTTTTTAAGTATCCACTATTTAAAGATTAGGAGATTCAAATAAAAAGTTTGGGATGTTTATTAAAAATACAAATATTGAGCCTACATTTTCCCATATTAGCAATCAGCTGTAGATAATAAGAGGTCAACTATTGTTCAAAACTGAAAGAAAGTGAAAGTCACTC
Source organism: Neotragus pygmaeus (assembly GCA_006410875.1). NCBI lineage: Eukaryota > Metazoa > Chordata > Mammalia > Artiodactyla > Bovidae > Neotragus > Neotragus pygmaeus. The sequence continues at coordinate 37,693 of SJYV01022289.1, forward strand.
ACTTATATTTGACTCTTTGCAATCCCATGGCCTATACAGTCCAAGGAATTCTCCAGGCAAGAACACTGGATTGGCTAGCCTATCCCTTCTCCAGGGGAGTTTCCCAACCCAGGGATCAAACCCAGGTCTCCCAAATATCAGGCAGATTCTTTACCAGATGAGCGACCAGGGAATCCCAACAATACTGGAGTTTTGGGTAGCCCATCTCTTCTCCACTGGGTCTCCCCAACCCAGGAATTGAACCTGGGTATCCTGCATTGCAGGTGGATTCTTTACCACCTGAGCTAACAGGGAATCAGTATTGTATCAGTTTAGTTCAGTTCAGTCACTCAGTCATGTCCGACTCTTTGCGACCCCATGAATCGCAGCACGCCAGGCCTCCCTGTCCATCACCAACTCCTGGAGCTCACTCAGATTCACTTTCATTGAGTCAGTTATGCCATCCAGCCATCTCATCCTCTGTCGTCCCCTTCTCCTCCTGCCCCCAATCCCTCCCAGCATCAGAGTCTTTTCCAATGAGTCAACTCTTCGCATGAGGTGGCCAAAGTACTGGAGTTTCAGCTTTAGCATCATTCCTTCCAAAGAAATCCCAGGGCTGATCTCCTTCAGAATGGACTGGTTGGGAAGAACAAATCTGACTCCATTATTAGATCTGTTCATTTTTACTTTAACTTTTGTGCTTTACTGCCTGTGCTCTACATCTTTTGTAAAATAGCATTGCCTGTAACCATAAAGAGCTCCAAAGCCAATGTTTCCATATTTTTGGCCTCACTATGCATTTGGCACAGAAACTTGCTGTTGGTAACTCTACCCCTGTTAAAGCACAGTACAAAATTGAGACTAAACAAATTCTGAGCACTGAAACCACTTAAGCCATGTAAGCAAATCTAGTTTTAGCTTATTTCATGAATGTAAGTGCAACTTAGGCTATTTCTTGCAAATGCCTCTGATATTTAAGAAATAAATTTAATTCATCTTTCTAAAAGAGTATAAGATAAATCATTTTTAACCATTCCTCTGCTATCTAGAAACCCCAACTGTAATTTCCAGTCATTGCAAAGGCTAAAGGAATCTTTCATTTTCACTTTATAAGCCATCCTGTAACATTATGCCTCTGAGCTTCATATCAGTTTGGAATGTGAAGACATCTAGTTCAAACTGTTCTAGGAGTAGACAACAAGTGCTATTTTACCAATCTGGTTTTAATTTTTACCATTTCTTGATCTGACACCCTTTAGATTACACTTTCAAGTTTTCATAACTGCTACTACTTCTGATTATTTCTCAACTTTGAAACCAAGATACAGCTTTCATCTTATATAGCTGTTACACTTAAATTCAAGAAGAGGCATACCCTGAAGATATCAGACGTTTGGTTCCAGACAACNACCCTTTAGATTACACTTTCAAGTTTTCATAACTGCTACTACTTCTGATTATTTCTCAACTTTGAAACCAAGATACAGCTTTCATCTTATATAGCTGTTACACTTAAATTCAAGAAGAGGCATACCCTGAAGATATCAGACGTTTGGTTCCAGACAACTGCAATAAATCAGATATTGCAACAAAATGAGTAACATAAATTTTTGGTTTCCCAGTACTTAAGAGTTTACATTTACTGCAGTTTAAGTTTACAGTAGCATTATGTCTAAAACAATATAAATATCCTATTTTAGAAAGCACCGTATTGTTTTAAAAATGCTTAAATACTAACAAACATCACATCACCAAACAAATATAATTTTTGAAATACTGTGAAAATTGACAATTCTCACAAAAAATGTGACACAGACACCAAGCAAGCAAATGCTGTTGGAAAAATTACACCAATAGAATTGCTTGATACAGGGATGCCACAAACCTTCACTTGGTAAGTTACACTCTATCTTCATAGTGCAATAAAATGATATATCCTGTAGTTTTAAAAGCAAAGTAAAATATTTGATTTATGTCTCCAGCAAAAGTGTGACCATTAAGATAGACCAAGAGAATGAAAGGTTTATGAAGATCTTTATAATGGTGAAACCAAGAGACCAGACTTTACTGTAGCAGTAAAGACTATGCCTATGTGCTTAAATGTACAAAACAAACATGGAGTATGTTGGAGGTAGGGAGAAAGGAAACAATCCTGGTTTATACGTTTACTTTATCAGTAAGGGTCCAAGAAAAAAACTCATGCTCTTTAAGGCAGAGTGTTACTATTTAGTTACTGATGAATTGAAAAGACAGGACATGGCAAGATAAATATTACATATTAATGCATATGAGTGGAATGGAGAAAAAAATTACACAGATGAACTCATTTTCAAAGAATAAACAGAGATACAGACATAGAAGACAAATGTATGGATACCAAGAGGTGGGATGGATTGAGAGAGTTGGATTGATATATACACACTACAATGCATAGAATAGAGAACTAATGAGAACATACTCTATAGCACGGGGAATTCTATCCAGTGCTCTTTAGTGACCTAAATGAGAAGGAAATCTGAAAAAGTGGGGATATATGTGTATGCATAGCTGATTCACTTTGCTGTACAACAGAAACTAACATACCATTGTAAAGCAACTATACTTCAATTAAAACACATACATACACTTACAACAGCTACCAAAACCAGCTACCAACCCAAAGGCTGAGGAACAATGAGAAGAGATTGGAATTATTTATTTTTTATTTTTTTTCTTCCAGTTTTATTGAGCTATAATTTTCATAGAGCACTGTACAAATTTAAGGCATACAGCATAATGATTTGATTTACATATATCTTGAAATGATTATCACAATAAATTCAGTGAACATCCATCACCTCATATAGATACAGAATTAAAGAAATTTTAAAAATTTATTTCTGTGATGAGAATTCTTATGATTCTTAACTTTCTCATATGTAACACATCAGTGTTCATTGTATTTATCATGTTGTATAATACATCCCTAGTATTTATTTATCTTTAACTGCAAGTTTGTACCCTTTCATCTTCATCCAATCCCCCTCGCATACTCCCTGCCTCTGGTAACCATAAATCTGGTCTCTCTTTTTTTGGTATTATGTACATATGTATTTATTTGACTGTGCAGGGTCTTCGTTGCTTTGCACAGGCTTCTCAGTGAAGTGGTTTCTCATGTTGTGGAGCACAGGCTCTGGGCACGCGGGCTTCAGGAGTTACAGCATGCAGTTAGTTGTGGCTAACTAACCAGTAGCTGTGGCTCATGCACTCAGTTGCTCTGAGGCCTGTAGAATCTTCCCAGGGATCGAAACTGTGTCCCCTGCACTGGCAGGCAGATTCTTATCCACTGCGCCACCAGGGAAGTCCTAGTCTCTCTGTTTGCTTTTGAAGTATAATTGACCTACAGTACTATGCTAGCCTCTGTTATACACGTAATGATTTGCTATTTCTGTACATTTCAAAATGGTCACTATGCTAAGTCTAGTTACGATATGTCATCTTACAAAGATACGGAATATGAGAGTCTTAAAGAAAGGGTGGAAATGCCTGCTGCTGCTTCTCTGGTCCAATGGCATCTTCTCTCTTACGCTTGACTTTATATATGAGTAAGTGAATGCAGATCAGCCACCTTGTCTAGATGTGAGCTCTTGGAAGAGAGACCCAGGACTGTCTCTCAGTCCTTGAGACGCTCTTCTGGCCCTGCTCCCTCTGCAAGGTCTGGTGACACCTGGTGGCAGTTGCTGAATTGAGTTGCTTAGAATCTTCCTGGGGAACTCACAGAGAAAGATGGGAAGGCAGGCGAGCAACCAGGTGCAATTTTGGTTCTGGGGCTTTCCGCAAGTGCCTGGGAAATTGTCAGAGCAGGCGGTAGCCTCTCCTAGTGGGATTTTGTGACTCTCGAGGGGAAAGAAGTAATGCAGAAGAAAGGGGAATTGTGTATCGATGGGAACGCCTGAGAAGCAGAAGAGGCACTTAGAAGAGTCTACAGTCGGGAGAGGTGGCCACTTTCAGAATGCAAGCCTGGCCGGAAGTACTGAAGATGGCCGAGTCTGGGGCCTGGGACTCCCTAGATGGGATGCTAGTGATGGTTTAGTCACTCAGTCCTGTCTGACTCTTTGCCACCTCATGGACTGCAGCCCACCAGGCTCCTCTGTCCATGGGATTCTACAGGCAGGAATGCTAGAGGGGGGTTGCATTAATAGGAACCAAATGGGCCTCACTCTTTGAGCTCCTTCCCTGGGGCTCGTATTAAAATGAGACCAATGAGCCTAGTTGGCACAACACATGATTTTAGAGAAGAACCCAGGTTTAATGGGCCCTGAAGCTTAAACAGGCCTTGCATGAAGCACTTCCAAGCCCTGGNCTTCACTTTCTGCCATAAGGGTGGTGTCATCTGCATATCTGAGGTTATTGATATTTCTCCTGAAAATCTCGATTCCAGCTTGTGTTTCTTCCAGTCCAGCATTTCTCATGATGTACTCTGCATATAAATTAAATAGCCTGTTTCTCATTAGCATATTGGATATCTACCAACTTGGTAGCTCATCTTCTGATGTCATATCTTTTGGCTTTCTCATTATGTTCATGGGGTTCTCGAGGCAAGAATACTAGTTTGCCATTCCCTTTTCCAGTGGACCATATCTTCTCAGGTCCTGACTAGCAAGAACATGCCCTTCAGCCACTCCACATAGCTGGATGACATGCCTGGTGCTGTCCCAATTATTTCATCAAATACTAACTTATATGTTACTGTGAAGGTAATTTACAGATGTGATTAACATCCTCAATTACTAATTTTAATTATAGGAAATTACTCTTAACAGTGTGGGGTATCAAGATCTTAATAGTAAACAAACAAACAAAAAAAGTTTTCTAGAAGAAATTATGTATCAAGATGCAACATCAATTTTGTCCTGAGCCTGACACCTTGTCTTATAGACTTCAGGCCAGCCAATCCCCAAAATCTTGAGAGACATTTTCTTCAAAATCTTCCCTCCATAAATGGATGGATGGGTGAATAGAGAGAGAGAGAGAGATAGGAGATGCCTATCTGCATGTATTATGTATAACACTTTCTGTTTCTCTGGTTCAACTTGCTCAAGAATAAGGTAATGTACCAAGGGGATGAATCTTTAAAGTATGGTTATCTTCCAATATGTCAAAGAAGATTTATCAGTATGTCAAGGCTCATTTTCAGAAACTTAATTTTGCACCCCAAGAATTTTGCATCCAGCCTTTCTGATAATTCAGAATCACCTGACAAAAACTGATACAACTATCTGAAGACACAGAAACTTGATAGACCCAGTATGTGATTTCAGCTCTGAAGTCTTAAGTCTTCCCATTTTATTCATCCTCTTTAAACCCTTTCCTGAACTATCCTATTTCCAACTTAACCTTAATTTCTGAGAACATGGGTGATATATAATACTTAACTCTTACAAAAATACATCTAATCCATCCTACTTCTGCAAATGGATACGTGTACTACTGTTTATATAACAGTAGTATATCACCAGCAGCAGCATATTTTTTGTGGCCGTTTATACTAAACACAATGAAATATCCAAAACAGAAGTCAAAATGGCTCTGCTGTATTCTTCATGTATACACTAATCAAATAGCTTATTGCATGTGGGTAACAATCCAACATTTTATTATGAATAAGACATGCTTTTAGGAAAGAAAAAGCTGTTATAAGGCAATCTCAGTAAGTTCTTATTACCTCACAGTTTTACACTTAGGATTATGTTTGATGACTTGATGACTTTTTATGTAATGATTTATTATATTACACTGTTATGTTTATATCCTTGAAAGAATTTTATAAAAATTAAGAATCAATATGATTTAGGGGAAAGCGAATATGAATTTAACTTTCTATTTAAGTCAAAATAATACCATACATAGATAAGAATGCAAATATTTATACATGGTAGGATTTCCTCATTTATGTTCAAAGAACACTAACCATTTTCTGAAACATGGTCTTTTTTGTTGTTGCTACACATTTTTATATAATTACAGCATATAAAACACTTAGATCCATTCATTCCTTCTCTGGTCCTATAGCTCTACTGTTGGATGATTCCTGAGATGCTTTCTTGTGCTTTTATTTACATATCCCTCTCCAATTTGTGGACAAATAGATTTTAAAGACTCATTGTTCTTAATTCAAAGAAAAAGTTATGGGAACCAAAGGAACACCTAATGTATCAATAATTAAGTTACTATATCTGATCTACTAACACATAGGCCTCTACTTTGGCTGTCCTGTGATTTTAAAAAATGTGATCATATGAAGAACAGATCTAGGGACTACTGCATCAAAGGTAAGATACTGGGGATGGTTTGGGAATAGCTCTGCACACAATGTGGAGCTTCTTTCTAATACAAAATTGGATACTTAAAAGCTAAATCATGCGATAGACTCATGATGAACCAAATCACTACTTTTTATTAATTATGATTAAGTGTCTACCGAATAAGAGCATGAGAGAAGCAAATGTCTTCTGTGTGTGACCATTAAGTATGAGTGTGTGGTGGGGAAGGCTAAGGCTAATAATCCATATATCTTATACACTACAGGGCTGACAGAAGCTAAGTAACAAACTCAGCTTAAAATTTCAACTTGTTACATTTTTTTTTATTAAAAAAGTACTTATTCGTTCTGCCAAGATGGAGTATTCTCATTTCCTAGTCCATTCTCTTACAACTAAAAATCTCTGAGAATAACAACAAATAATAACAACAAAACCATGGAAAGACTTCAAAAATTGAAAAAAAAAAAAAAAAAGACACACTGGGTTCTCTGGGGTTCCTAGTTGCCTCCCAGAAATAGGACATGGAAATTTAAAAGCCTTCAATACAGAACTGCAAACAGGCATAAACAACAACATCTTTAAGAAAATTCTTCTTATATCAAAGAAGACAAACAAATGGGGAGGCATACTGTGTTCATGAATTGGAGGACTCAACATAGTAAACATACCAATTTCTCCTGAAGATTGATCTCTAGGCTTAATGTGATTCCTCTAAAAATCTCAGCATGATTTAGTGATATGTACATCCATGCATGCTCAGTGCTCATGGAGAACTACATGAATTACAGCCAGCCCACCAGCCTCCTCTGTCCATAGGATTCTCCAGGCAACAATACTGGAGTTGGCTACCATGCCTACTCCAGGGGATCCTCCTGATCCAAGGCCCCAACCTGAATCTCCTGTGTGTCCTGTGTTGCAGGCCGATTCTTTAGCACTGAGCCACTGGGGAATCACCAGGTTAGTGGTATAGACAAGCTAATTCTAAAGTTATATGAAAAGTCAGAGGTCTTAGGACAGTTAAAACAATCTTTTTAAAAAAGTGTATCATGTAAGAAATGAGGCGCCGGTCTATGTTCGATGCAGGATGCAGGATGCTTGGGGCTGGTGCACGGGGATGATCCAGAGAGATGATGTTGGGTGGGAGGTGGGAGGGGGATTCAGGATTGGGAGCTCGTATACACCTGTGGGGGATTCATGTTGATGTATGGCAAAACCAATGCAGTATTGTAAAGTAGAATAAAGTAAAAATTAAAAAAAAAAGTGGGAGAAATTACTCTATCCAATGTTAAAGTCTATTAGGCAGTTTCAGTAGCAGGGGAATGTCATAATAGCAGAAGTATAGACACCCAGATCAATACAATGGAATAGAGAACCAGACAGACCACATAAATATGCCCAACTGGATTTTGATAAAGGTCCCAAAGCAATTCTGTAGAAGAAGAATAGTCTCTTCAACAAAAGGTACTGAAGCAACTGGATATCAACAAACTAAAAATACAAACCTGACTTAAAGCTCAGACCTTGCACAAGAATACTCAAAATAGATCTCAAATTTAAATGAAATTTATAACACTTTTAGAAATCAACATGGGAGAACTTCTATAGGATCTAAGCTAGAGAAAACATTCTTAAACTTGACATCAAAAGTACAATTCATAAAACAAAAAAGTGATATTCTCATCAAAATAAAATCCCTTAAATCTCAAGTGAAAAAAAAATAATTAATTTAGGTAGCTACTCTGTCTTCCTATAAACTCCCTAGTGCTTAAGTGACTTCCATTGGTGGGGAGGCTAGCTTCACAGGAGAGAAAACTAATAAACACCACTTCAGTCAGACAATTAATGTTGACATCAGCTGTGATAAGTCACGTTAATAGTATTTACTCTTGACATGATGTCATAAAAATGGTACATTATGTCTGTGATCTTCCTCCCCCAAACACACAAATTTTGCTTAAAAATGAGAAAAACAACAGACAAATCCCAATTGAGAGACATTCTTCAAAAGACCTGGTTAGTACCCTTCAAAATTCTCAAGGCCATCAAAAAACGAGGAACATCTGAGAAACTGTCACAGCCAAGGAGATCCTAAGGAGGTATGGCTATTGAATATGATGTATCCAGAATGATCCTGGAATAGAAGAAAGGACAAAAGGTAAATGGTAAGAACATACAAATAAAGAGTAAACTTTAGTTAACAGTAATGTATACATATTAGTTCATTAATTATGCAAACTCACTATAGTAAAGAAAGGTGCTAATAATCAGAGAAAACTGGGTAGAGGAGTTATGCACTTTCTTTACTCTTTTTTCCCTAAATCCAAAATTCTTCTATAATAAAAAAGTGAGTAAATAACAAAAACAGATTTTTTTAATCTGTGGAAAATTTCACAGATATACTCACTACCAGTCACACTTAATGTTTAGTTGTTCTGGTTTTAGGAATACATAAGTGAATTTACAGATTCAAATATGTTTACTTGCGTCCCATATCCTAAATATGATATTCATATAAGTTTTCAGAATTAAACTCCTCTTCATTCAATTAGAGGTCTTCCCTGGTGGCTCAGATGGTAAAGACTTGGCCTGCAATGCGGGAGACCAGAGTTTGAACCCTGGGTCTGGAAGATCCCCTGGAGAAGGGAATGGCAACTCCCTGCAGTGTTCCTGCCTGGAGAATCCCAAGGACAGAGGAGCCTGGTGGGCTCCAGTCCATAGGATCACAAAGAGTCAGAAATGACTGAGTGACTAACACTTTCACTTTCATTCAATTATTTGCCAGATTCTGCTGCTAAGTCGCTTCAGTCGTGTCTGACTGTGAAACCCCATGGACTACAGCCTCCCAGGCTCCTCCATCCATGGGATTTTCCAGACAAGAGTACTGGAGTGGGTTGCCCTTGCTTTCTCCATGCCAGGTTCTACTAGTGGTTAAATATGTAATCAGTTCCTTCTATATTCCTAAAACAGGCCAGGCCCAAATACTGATTCATGATTCACTGTCAGATTTTTCCTGCTCCATTTTAATTGTCCCCTAAATTGTTTTACTATTTCCTTTCTTCTTGTTCACTTCAGACCATATTTATTAAAAGAAATCTATACAATCTCTCTATACAATCTCTCCTTTACATTTGGGCCATAAAAAGGTATCACTATAGACAGATACCTAGTTAAGGAGGGAAATACAGTAGCATGTCATAGGGACTGTGTGACTTTTCACACTTCTGTATCTGGAGGAACCAAAGCCCCTTAGTAAGCAGAAATGTACAATACAACTGTCTCATTGTTTTCTGCAGAAAGTCCTTATCTCTAGAGTCAACAGTATGGTATTAAATCAAGTGAGTATATTTACAGTACTGTTATGCATATCAAATAAACACTTGCTGAAATAAATAATAATTGCCTCTTACCTGCCTCTGCTGTTGACAATTCTGTATAAATATTCTATGCTTCACTAGGCCATACTGATGGCATTTGCAAGCATCTTGATGCAGCAAAAAAGCCAGGAGCAAAGACAGCTAGATACCGATTTACTGTTAACGAAGAAAGTGTCAAAGCTGGACTGACCTTTACTTATCCAGATCCATTTTAATTTAGAAAAATTCAGTCAGCTTGGGCAATGGAAAAAAATAAAGAAAATACTGTTTTCTGATTTCCTTTTTCCTATCCTAGGGGAAAGAATAAAGAAGTAAACAGAGCTGCCTGTTAGTTATAAAGGGCCACTCGGCCTTACTTTGATGTGGAGACATGGGAAATTGAAGTTTGCAGCACCAAGGGCTTTGTTCCTTCCTCTGGAGATGGTCATCCTGTTTGCATTTGTATAAATATTACTGGGTTGTTTTACATGTTCATCACATTTCTGCTCATCCAGCTCATTTTGAGAGCATTCTGTAATAGATTGAAGATAGGGTTGCATTATACATGGGCAGGCAGCCTGGGGTAATTGGATATTGGATAAATATCATTACATTAAAAAAATATTTTTTTCTCAGACTTTCTTTCACCTTCTCACCCTTGCCCTTTGTCCCTGATTCTTGAATTAATTTTACTCCTAAACTTACAGAAGCCAGCTAAGATCACAGAGCCAGGTTGGGAACCTGACAATCTCAAGTGTTCCTTTTGAGTGTTCTGCTTACAAACCTGTCAAGAATATGTGGTTTAATAGCTAAGGCGTATCTGACTCCTGAGACCCCAAGGACTGTAGTCCCCCAGGCTCCTCTGTCCATGGGACTCTCCAGGCAAGAATATTGGAGTGGATTGCCATTTCCTGCTTCAAGGCATCTTTCTTACCCAGGAATCAAATCCAGTCTCTGGCACTGCTGGCAGATTCTTTACCTACTGAGCTATGAAGGAATCCCACACCAAACCTGTCAAAGGTATTATTAGTTCCCTAGAGTCGTACAGTTTATCCAGTCTACAAGAGCATCCCATGTTTTATAGGCCAAAGAAAGATTCTGCATGTAGTATTTGTTACGATTGAGAGGCTTGAAGTCAAAATTATCTAAAATAAAAATTCTGCTACATCACACGCCAGCTACATACCCTTTCAAAACCTCACTTTTCTCATCTGTAAATTCTAACATGGGATAAAAGTAAGATACTGTAATGAATATAAAGAGAAATATCACAATAACTATACTAGATGAAATAATTTAAAGAGAACTTTGGGACCAGAATGGGCTTTAAGGAGAACCTACTTATTGCATTATTCCAATGGGTACTCAGACTTGCAATGGGGAAATTTGGATGGACTGGAAAAAATTAAAGAGATTTAATCTCTAGTTTCTCATTACCTATTCCTCATTCACTATGCCTAAAGCTAATATGCATTTTGGAATATTCCTAACAAATGTTACTTTAATCACCATTTACATATCTCAACTGAAAGAAATTTACTACTTCTTAGAGAAGACTTGTTCATTCATATTGAACTGGATCCTTCATTTTAATTCATGATCAGCAGACTTAAGTCAAATTTATCTTATAAAACTGTCCCTCCTACTGACAATCACTCCCTTTTACCTACGGGATAAAAACTCAACAGCCTCCATTCAAAATCAGTGTCTTTCTCATCAGGCATAACCATGGACTGTAGCTCACCAGGCTTCTCTGTCTATCAGATTTCCCAGGCAAGAATGCTGGAGTGGGTTGCCATTTCTTTCACCAGGGATCTTCCTGACTCAGGGATTTAACTGACATCTCCTGCATTAGCAGGCAGATTCTCCACCACTGAGCCACCATAACCATGCTATCTACTCTTATTTCCTTCTACATCCTAAGATGAAGCTTCCAAAGCAGCCAGATTGATCCTTCCCAGTCCATTCTTCAAGATTCTGAATCAGTAGCAACCTTACTCCATTTCCCTGTCCATCTAAATCACTTGTTTAAAATATTCTGCTTAATGGTCACATCTTTTGAAAGCATGTCCCTTAGAAAGACAGCCTATATTTTTCTCTATACACCTGCTTTTTACAACTCGTTCAACTCAGAATATATTGTTAGACATCTTTCTGAATGAATAAGTTTATTAGGGCAGCTGGAGGGTAAGAAGCTCTTCAAAGTAAAATCTCTTCCATTTATCTGATTAGTTGTTAAATTAAAAAAAAAAAACTTACCCATTAACACACTGAACTAGAATGATAGAATTGAATACAGTATAAGTTCCATGAGTAATTAAGACAATCTGTGTTTATTAATGACCTGGCTGTGAGATATTAAACTTAAGAGTCTCAGGGTTAGGCACTGGGGCACTTTAGTTTCAATCAAAGAATTGCCTGACTGAGGAAATATTTCTGAGCCATTGCTTCATATTATCCATAAAATACAAATAAGGTCACTTCTTCCTAGTTATGGAAGAAACTGAGCAAGTAAAATAACTGAATTTAAACTACTCAGGACCTTTTTGGATAACATTTAGTTTGAGCCCAAAAACCTTAGGGCCACTACAGAGTGTATTCTCTTGAGATAGTCTATACTATATCTGAGGTTTTGAGATGCCTCTAACCTTGGCAAAAGCTTGTTAAAATAAAGGGCAGCCTGGAGACCTTGGAGAAGAAGTCTGTCGGGAAGCCAATTACCTTAGGTCCACCCCTGACTCTGCTCAGTAGTTGCTCTAAGACTACTACCCTAGCAGTCTTTTCATTTTTATAATCTGTAATTAGTTGCTGCAACATATAATTTCCATGACCACAGGAAGCATTTAACTGCAGCATCAGGGCACCTGGGAGAAAGATATACTCCAGGGAGATTATATGTTGAGTGATTATAGCATCTCAGGCATAAAATCTCAATTGTCTGAGACATGCCTTTAATTTGAGGATCAAAGAAAGACCTTCTGTTTGCATGTCATACTGCCATGACTGTGTGATCCAGCTGAGGACAGCATGGGCCCCTGGGCTCTGAAACAAGTGTCATTGTCACATCTGGTTTCTAAGGTTGCAACCAGATGCTAGCTTTGATTCTGTAAGAAATATGACCCTCTTCCCTTCACCAAACAGAAGAAGGCAATTCATAAACTCATTTCAAATTATGACAGAATAATTCTTTAGCAAAATAGTGATAGTTGGTTTCCTTTGACACTAAGTTTCATCATCCATCTCTCTCTATCTCTCACACACACACACCACATACGTGATATGACCTCATTATTTGCCTCCCGTGCTTTCAGTGCTTCAATTTATTTGAAAACGTCAATAACTAAGTTACTCCTCCTAGGAATTAGTCCTTGCTACTCATCCCTTCACTTTTTCTGAATCCTTACTATTTGTTTAGGACACAACCAGGAATTTTAAAAGATATTTAGATCCAATCACAAAAGGCTGTTGTTGTCAAGAAATATTCAGGTTGGTAGGAGTAAGATAAAGCCAATATCTGTACCTCACTTCTGTGTAAGGGACATGGTAGTTTATGTACATTTTGTTGAACATCTACCTTAATGTCAGTATTATTTTTTCCCATTTTTAAAATAAAGTGACTGGCATTTGAAGAGGTTAAATAAATACTGAAAGTTCACAGATATATCAGTGTTACAGCTCTAGTTTGAACTTAGGACTGTTTGTTTCTGAAATTCCTGTTCATTTTACTACAGCATTATTAATAATAACTGTAACAAATTTTAAAATGATATAAAAGAAAAAAGCTATCAATTTGGAAAGTATATAAAGGTTATCTTTGTTTGAAACTGTATCTGTGCTTAGTATGAAACAGAATAAAATAAAAAGTGAATAAATATTTGTTGAGAAACTATGGCAAATGAAGAAATGCTTTGTAGCCAGGATATACATCAACTGAACTCATACGACCCAAGGGCCCCACGTAAGGCTGCTCTGAAGAGGCCATCTTCTCAAACATAGAGCTCCTCTCCTTAAAGGGAGCTTCTTCACTTAAAGGCATTTTTGTGTATTGTTGTTCAGTTGTCAGTTGCATCCAGCTCCATGCGACCCCATAGACTGCAATGACAGGCTTCTGTGTCCTTCAGCATTTTCTGAAGCCGCTCAAACTCATCTCCATCAAGTCGGTGATACCATCCAACCATCTTGATCTCTGTCTCCCCTTCTACTCCTGCCTTCAATCTTCCCCAGCATCAGGGTCTTGTCTAATGAGCAGGTTCTTTGCATCAGGTGGCCAGTGTATTGGAGCTTCAGCTTCACCATCAGTCCTTCTAAAGAATATTCAGGATTGATTTTTTTAGGACTGACTGGTTTCACCTCCTTGCACTCCAAGGGACTCTCAAGACTCTTCTCCATTACCACAATTCAAAAGCATAAATTTTCCACTTTTTTTGTGTATAAATAAATAAAATTTATAAACCATATTTACAAAACACACAAATCATAATAGTAAGTTAGGCTTACTATATAACTATAGTTACCTATAACTATCAGTTCAGTTCAGTCACTCAGTCGTGTCCAACTCTTTGTGATCCCATGAATCTCAGCACACTAGGCCTCCCTGTCCATCATCAACTCCTGGAGTTCACTCAGACTCACGTCCATCGAGTCCGTGATGCCATCCAGCCATCTCATCCTCTGTCATCCCCTTCTCCTCCTGCCCCCAATCCCTCCCAGCATCAGAGTCTTTTCCAACAAGTCAACTCTTCACATGAGATGACCAAAATACTGGAGTTTCAGGTTCAGCAACATTCCTTCCAAAGAAATCCTGGGGTTGATCTCCTTCAGAATGGACTGGTTGGATCTCCTTGCAGTCCNGGGTGGGAAGTAAGGAGAGGGTGGGATCTATGGAGAGAGAAACATGGAAATTTACATTACCATAAGTAAAATAGATCACCAATGGGAATTTGCTGTATGACTCATAGAACTCCAACTGGGCACGGTAACAATCTAGAGGGGTCGGATGGGGAGGAAGGTGGGAGGGAGGTTACGTTTGTATACCTATCGATGATTCATGTTGACGTTTGGCAGAAACCAACACAATTCTGTAAAGCAACTATTGTTCAATTTAAAAATAAAATAATTTTAAAAAGAAAGAGTTTCTTTGTGATGAAGAAGAACCAAAATCTAAATTACCCCTTCAGGGTAAATTAAAGCCTGATCATTAGAGCATCACATGNTGACGTTTGGCAGAAACCAACACAATTCTGTAAAGCAACTATTGTTCAATTTAAAAATAAAATAATTTTAAAAAGAAAGAGTTTCTTTGTGATGAAGAAGAACCAAAATCTAAATTACCCCTTCAGGGTAAATTAAAGCCTGATCATTAGAGCATCACATGCTTAGATAAGGAGTTAGGACTTAGAAGTCTGTATTTTTTAGATTAAAAGTGGCATTGATATAAAAGGGGGAGATTTTTGTCTTCTCAATTACCTGAATCACAATGGCTTAATCCTGGATCCCTCACTTTCTTTCCATTTCAGTAAATTGTTTCTATCAAAGTATGAAAGCCACATCAGATCTGAGCCCAGATATTATCCACCTTATCACTCTGTGCTTACACTGAAAATGGATAGGGATGGGGCTAGAGGACTTGGCTCTCTACATTTTATGAGCACAGAAAACTTGAGCATCAAACCATACTTTTTAATTTTTCAGGCCTGCCATGGATGAAGGCTATGGTTTTTCCAGTAGTCATGTATGGATGTGACAGTTGGACTATAAAAAAGCTAAGGGCCAAAGAATTGATGTTTTTGAACTGTGGCGTTGGAGAAGACTCTTGAGAGTCCCTTGGACTGCAAGGAGATCCAACCAGCCCATCCTAAAGGAAATCAGCCCTGAATATTCAGTGGTAGGATTGATGCTGAAGCTCCAGTACTTTGGCCAACTGATGTGAAGAGGTGATTCATTGAAAAAGACCCTGATGCTGGGAAACATTGAAGGCAGGTAGAGAATGTGACAACAGAGGACAAGATGGTTGGATGGCATCATCAACTCAATGGACATGAGTTTGAGCATTTGTCTTTCAGTCGCTCAGTGTGTCCAACTCTTTGTGACCCCATGGACTACAGCTCGCCAGGCTACCCTGTCCTTCAAACATGAGTTTAAGTAAGCTCCATGAGATGGTGAAGGGCAGAGAAGACTGGTGTGCTACAGTCCATGGGGTCACAAACAGTAGGGCATGGCTAAGTGACTGCACAACAACAACAATGCATGATGTTATCATGTTCAATTTTAAATAACAAGTTTCAGAAATAAGCCTCTAAATCACTCCATGCCGCTAGTTTTCAGATCACTGTCCTGAAGAACACAAAGGCATTGACAGAGCTTAGTCCTCCACTATAGAGTCTTCTCTACATTTGGAAGTTCATACTTTAGTTTCAAAGATTTGTGGGGTTCTGATTTAGAATCTTAGGTTCTCAGATAAACTTGATACTGGTTGCCAAATGTAACACAGTTGGCTTCCTAGAAGGACCCACATGTTCTCTGAGTTATGAAATGGAATAACATGTATACTGTGATACAGAGAAAGAAATTGGATCTTCGAGACAAACTACTATACAAATCGGTCATATATTCAACTTATTTGGGGCTCAGCTTTTTTGTCTCTAAAAGTGGGCTATTATTTCACGTGTTGTGAGGCTAATTAATAAAAATTCCTAGTATTCAATAAATATTATTTTTCTCTTCCTTAACATTGTAAAGTTTAGTGTACAGTTTTCATTTACTTGAAATTGATAACATNACTTGACTTCACATTCCAGGATGTCTGGCTCTAGGTGAGTGATCACACCATCATGATTATCTGGGTCATGATGATCTTTTGTGTACACTTCTTCTGTTTATTCTTGCCACCTCTTCTTAATATCTTCTGCTTCTGTTAGGTCCAGTCAATTTCTGTCCTTTATGGGGCTCATCTTTGCATGAAATGTTTCCTTGATATCTCTAATTTTCTTGAAGAGATCTCTAGTCTTTCCCATTCTGTTCTTTCCCTCTATTTCTTTGTATTGATTGCTGAAGAAGGCTTTCTTATCTCTTCTTGCTATTCTCTGGAACTCTGCATTTAGATGCTTATATACTATAGAGTTACCTACAACTCTGAAAATTAAAGTCCCTCAATTGTGCCCTACTCTTTGCTACCCCATGGATTATATAGTACATGGAATTCTCTAGGCCAGAATACTGGAGTGGATAGCCTTTCCCTTCTCCAGGGGATCTTCTCAACCAAGGGATTGAACCCAGGTCTCCCACATTTCAGGCAGATTTTTTACCAGCTGAGCCACAAGGGAAGCCCATAGGACTTTAACAAGGGAAAGGTTATAGAAGTGTTGGAGGACATTTTACACCATACAAGTGGACAGTCTAATCAAAAATTATATAACCAAGAATATATGTCTTTCTTTACTCACTAAGACTATGGATCTATCTGTCTGGTAGTAGATTCTACTCAACTTCATCCCTCTTTTAATTGTATTCCATCCTATTTCCTTTAATTGTCATGTTATTCAAAGATTAGCTCTTCTTCATTGCAAGTTAGAATTCCTATTATCTGAATTACTTATTTGTAGTTGCCATCACAATTCTCTTTTGCAGTTAAGTGATGTGGAACTAAAAATAAAGTCAAACAAATTGTGTGAAGCCTTGCATCCGCACAAACCATGAGACTCTGTGGCTTACACCATTATAAATTTTGTTCCACCTCTGAAACCTTGAATCTCTTCCGTGATTCCACAATATTTGTACACATGTTCTTTCCTCTTTATGGTGTACTCTATCTGCATTATTTTTCTAGCTAATTCACACCCTCACTCCTGGAAAGTTTCTATGGCATCCTGAAACTGGGTTGGCCTAGATACTCCTTTTTTATGTCTCTATAGCACCCCCTGTGTGTGTGTGTGTGTGTGACACCAATTTCTGTGTTGTACACCTTCTTGAAGGAAATGCTATCATAGGATGGCCCCTACCTTACCATCTCTGAAGAAAAATAATTTCTTCCTTGTGGTCTCTCAAGAAAAGACGACAATAAGACAACAATATCTCAAATAAGATATTCTTGAAATTTGGCATTGGTCAAGCTTGGGACCTCTAGATGGCTCAGTGATAAAGAAACTTCCTGTAAATGCAGGAGACATAGGAGACATGGGTTTGATCCCTGGGTCAGGAAGGTCCCCTGGAGGAGGAAATGGCAACCCAGTTCAATATTCTAGCCTAGAAAATTCTATGGGCAGAGCAGCATGGCGGGCTACAATCCATGGGGTCGCAAAAGCTCAGACAGGATTGTGCAACTGAGCAGGCATGCTCCTAAAATCAAGCTTAGTCAGTTCAGTCGCTAAGTCATGTCCAGCACTTTGCGACCCCAGGGACTGCAGCACACCAAGCTTCCCTGTCCATCACCAACTCCCAGAGCTTGCTCAGACTCATGTATATTGAGTCAGTGATGACATCCAACCATCTCATCCTCTGTCATTCCCTTCTCCTCCCACCTTCAATCTTTCCCAGCCATCAGGGTCTTTTCCAGTGAGTCAGTTCTTTGTATCAGGTGGCCAAAGGATTGGAGTTTCAGCTTCAGCATCAGTCCTTCCAATGAATATCCAGGACTGATTTCCTTTAGGATTGACTGGATCTCCTTGCAGTTCAAGGGACTCTCAAGAGTCTTCTTGAACACCACAGTTCAAAAGCATCAATTCTTCAGCACTCAGGTTTTTTTTACAGTCCAACTCTCACATCCACACATGACTACTGGAAAAATCATAGCTTGACTAGACAGACCTTTGTTGCCAAATTAATGTCTCTGCTTTTTAGTATGCTGTCTATCTACTTGCCATGAAGTGATGGGACTGGATGCTCTGATCTTAGTTTTCTGAATGTTGAGTTTTAAGCCAACTTTTTCACTCTCCTCTTCCACTTTCATCAAGAGGATCTTTAGTTCTTCCTCTCTTTCTACCATAAGAGTGGTGTCATCTGCATATCTGAGGTTATTGATACTTCTCCAGGCTATCTTGATTCCAACTTGTGCTTCATACAGCCTGGCATTTCACATGATGTACTCTGCATATAATTTAAATAAGCAGGGTAACAATATACAGTCTTGATATACTCCTTTCACAATTTGGAATCAGTCTGTTGTTCCATCACTGGTTCTAACTGTTGCTTCTTGACCTATATACAGATTTCTCAGGAGGCAAGTAAGGTGGTGTTATTCCTATTTCTTGAAGAATTTTACATTTTTTGTTTAATCCACAGAGTCAAGGGCTTTGGCATAGTAAATAAAGCAGAAGTATATATTTTCTGGAACTCTCTTGCTTTTTCAATGATCTAACAGATTTTGGCAATTTGATCTCTGGTTCCTCTGCCTTTTCTAAATTCACCTTGAACATCTGAAAGTTCACGATTCAAGTACTGCTGAATTCTGGCTTGGAGAATTTTGACTATTTCTTTGCTACAGTGCGAGATGAGTGCAATTGTGCTGTAGTTTGAATGTTCTTTGGCATTGCCTTTCTTTGGGATTTCAGTGAAAACTGACATTTTCCGGTCTTGTGTCCACTATGGAGTTTTCCAAATTTGCTGGCATATTGAGTTCAGCACTTTCACAGCATTATCTTTTAGGATTTGAAATAGCTCAACTGGAATTCCATCACATCCACTAGCTTTGTTTCTAGTGATGTTTCCTAAGGCCCACTTGACTTTGCATCCAGTGATGTCTGGCTCTAGGTAAGTGATCACACCATCATGGTTATCTGGGTCATGACAATTTTTTTGGTACAATTCTTCTGTGTATTCTTGCCACATCTTCTTAATATCTTCTGCTTCTGGTAGGTCCATACTATTTCTGTCCTTTATTGTGCCCATCTTTGCATGAAATGTTCCCTGGGTATTTCTAATTTTCTTAAAGAGATCTCTAATCTTTCCTCTATCATTTTCCTCTATTTATTTGCACTGATCACTTAGGAATGCTTTCTTATCTCTTCTTGCCATTCTTTGGAACTCTGATTTCAAATGGGTATATCTTTCCTTTTCTTGTTTGCCTTTTGCATCTCCTCTTTTCTCAGCTATTCGTAAAGCTTCCTCAGACAAAGATTTTGCCTTTTTGCATTTCTTTTTCTTGAGGATGGTCTTGATCACTACCTCTTGCACAATATCACAAACCTCTGTCCATAGTTCTTCAGGCACACTCTTTCTCAGATTTAAATCTTGAATCTATCTGTCACTTCCACTGTATAAATATAAGGGATTTGATTTAGGTCATACCTGAACGGTCTAGTGGTTTTTCCTACTTTCTTCAATTTAAGTCTGAATTTTGCAATAAGGAGTTCATGTTCATGATACAATCTTTGGCGTATGCCTAATCCCAAAATGAGTAACTGAAATCTAATTCATTTAAATCATTTGAGCAAAAAGATGTATGTGTGGTGAAATATTTTCTAAATAGATATTTATTTTCAATAATAAAGGAAAAATTAATAGCAAACATTAGAGGGGACAAAATAAATTGACTGTCACCTTGGAAAAGTAAGAAATATGACAACCCTTCTACTATACCCTCAGAGGGACATCAACCTACATCACGAAAGAATTATCATACCTCCTTCATGTGCAGGAAGTTTTGTTTCTTTATTTTAATAAGCAAAGAGAATTTCCCTGAAATGATAAAAATTTATATAAAAAATAAATTCCTTATTTTGTTTTGAGGAATGGGGCAGTGCTAGGAAAGGACTAGTATTTACTGAACTGCTGCTGCTGCTGCTGCTGCTAAGTCACTTCAGTCGTGTCCGACTCTGTGCAACCCCAGAGACGGCAGCCCAACATGCTTCCATCCCTGGGATTCTCCAGGCAAGAGTACTAGAGTGGGTTGCCATTGCCCTCTCCAGTGCATGAAAGTGGAAAGTGAAGGTGAAGTCGCTCAGTCATGTCCGACTTCTCGCGACCCCATGGACTGCAGCCCACCAGGCTCCTCCATCCATGGGATTCTCCAGGCAAGAGTACTGGAGTGGGTTGCCATTGCCTTAAAGCATAAATTTTATAAATCTCACTTGTTTGTATATGTAATTATGTATCTCATTTTTGTGTACACATGTACTGATCACTATAATTCTGTGTAGGCAGGTATCAGTTTCACAGAAAAACAAGCAGTTTCAGCAATATTGTGAAATATGTCCAGATACCTATCTTGTGAGAAGTGGTCACAGGATTTGAACCTGAGTCTATGGAAACCCAAAGTTCTTGCTTCCTTCACTAGAACATAGTGCCTGCTCATGCTTGTTTCCTTTGTTTACAGCTGCAGTTATAACTAGGTATTTTTGATGCCTTCCACTTGGTACACCAGCCTTAGGCTCTTTTCTGCCATGCTTTGGTTATACAACATTTTCTTTCTAGAAACACAGTATGGAAATGACTTCCAGTTGAGTCTTCTTCCCAGGACGCTCACTGCCTCTCAGATGAAACAGCAGAACAATTACAGGAAATAGTGGGTGTAGTTTCTGCCAGTCCAAAGAGTGTATGTCTGGGAAAACAGTGGGACAGTCAGCCATTACTCTGTTAATAATGATAATGTTTGAATTTGTAGGACTTTTTATGTGGTCCATTGCCTACTTGAATGAATTACTGACCATATGGAAGTGAGTCTTCTGGGAAAAGGACTGAGCATAAATCATAACATGATTTGACTTCACTCATCAAAAGCAGAAATGGCACTTTAAAGTTCAATGAGAATAAATCAACCTAAGCTAATTTTTGCAAGACAATTGAGTGAGAGAGTGGAGACAAAGCTGATAGAAGATCTTCCTGCTCTTCTCTGCTAATGTTTTAATTTTCATTACTGGTTTTGGCTCTTAAACCATATAAAATTGGCAAAAATGAAATGAAGTATATAATGAAATATAAAAGCCAGTCATATTTGTAAAATATTTTTCCAATAGTCATATATGGATGTGAGAGTTGGTCCACAAAGAAGGCTGAAGGCCAAAGAATTTATGGCTTTGAACTGTGGTGCTGGAGAAGGCTCTTGAGAGACCCTTGGACCACAAGACAAAACAAGTAAAGCCTAAAGGAAATTAGTCCTGAATATTCATTGGTAGGACTGATGCTGAAGCTGAAGCTCCAATATTTTCACCACCTGATGTGAAGAGCCAATTCACTGGAAAAGCCCTGATGCTGAGAAAGGTTGAAGGCAAAAGAAGAGAGTAGCAGAGGGTGATATGGTTAAATAGTATCACCTACTCAACAGGCATGAATCTGAGAAAATTCCAGGATAGTCAAGGACAGGGAAGCCTGGTGTGCTTCCATGGGGTAGCAAAGAGTCAGACACGACTTAACAATAGAACAACAATTTGTAAAATGTTTACCTGCATTGAACCTGTATTTGATATTATCTTATAGCAAAGACATAAATACAGCATTCCACTACTTTCCAATCTCCTCTATACTGGTACCTGAGTATGATCTTATTGAAAGATTCCATTACAGGAAATATAAATGGACCTCCAGTGTGTTGCCTGCTTGTTCTTTAGTTCTCAAAAAGATAATCTGTTAAATGAAAGATTTAGAAGGGACAACTTCTAAAATATTTAGAAAGACAACTGGGAATACAATCAATTCTTACTGTGTGCATACTTTTTGTTATAACTATGCACCTTTGATGATGCTAGGCACTGTTTTGGAATATTCAGTTACCCAATAGAATCATCACAGAGATGAAATGAGACAGTGCATGTAAATTGCTTATCCAGAATCTGAATGAGTTGGTACTGAGATTGATATGAAAGGGCAATATATGAGTTGGTGACCATCCCTACCCAGCCATCCTGCATATTCATCTCAGTTAGTGCTATTACTTAACAGCAAAATCATTAATCATGTTTTGTAACCAAGAATAGTTATTTCACTTCCTTAGGTCTCCTTCTTTACTTATAAAGCACTAATACCTACTTCACAATGCTGTTCTATATAAAGAACTTAGAATGGTGTCTGATATATAGCAATGATTAGGTACATGTTAAGGACTGTTAACAAAGACTGAGGATTTGCAAAGGTGTCTGAGTGGATTTCCTAAAGAATGGTAAAGGCCAATATCTCTCTCCTAAGCTCATGTCCACAGCGGCCATCACTATTTAGTCCTAGCACCCTTTCTGAGCTCAGGTCAGATTTTAGAATCCTTTCCAATATAAATGATAATGGGATTAGATCACAGAAGAGGTAACCCATTTGACATCCCTTTCATGGAAAGTCAGCCTGATGCCATTACTCTTAATCACAGCTAAGAGGGAGTTGAATTGCAAAAGAGAGATGAGGTAAGTAAAAAGTAAAGTGAAGTCACTCAGTTATGTTTGACTCTTTGCAACCCCATGGACTGTAGCCTACCAGGCTCCCCTGTCCATAGGATTTTCTAGGCAAGAATACTGGAGTGGGTTGCCAATTTCTTCTCCAGGAGATCTTCCCAACCCAGGGATTAAACCCAGGTCTCCCTCATTGTAGGTAGGCGCTTTACCATCTGAGCCACCAGGAAAATCTCAGATGGACAGAAAAAGAACTTTAAAATGACTATGCTTTCTTTGAACATCTTCTAAGTCCTTCCCCTGTCATGTTGTTGCTGTTCAGTTGCCCAGTCATTGCAACTCTTTGCGACCCCATGGACTGCAGTATGCCAGGCCTCCGTGTCCCTCACCATCTCCCAGAGTTTGCCCAAGTTCATGTTCATTGCATTGGTGATTTCCTCTTCTCCTTCTACCCTTGATATTTCCCAGCATCCAATGAGTCATCTGTTAACATCAGATGACCAAAATACGGGAGCTTCAGCTTCAGCATTGGACCTTCTAGAGAATATTCACGGTTGATCTCCCTTAAGATTGACTGATTTGATCTCCTTACTGTCCAAGAGACTTTCAGGTGTCTTCTCTATCACCACAGTTCAAAGGCATCAATTCTTTGGAGTTCTGCCTTCTTTACAGTCCAGCTCTCACAACTGTATGTGACCACTGGGAAGACCACACCCTGGGAAGACCTTTGCCAGCAGAATAATGTCTCTGGTTTTCAACACACTATCTAGGTTTGTCATCACTTTCCTGCCAAGAAGCAATCATATTCTGATATATTCAGATGTATAAGGTCTCTCTCTCAAAATGGCAGATCTCATTTGTGCAACTGGGGATAAAACAAATACTAATTCAGAGAATTCCAGTTGATATTTTTATTTAATGTATGGCTAAATTTTCCCTTTCTTAAACATTTGCCCATTAGACCTTACTGATCAACCTTTATCTTGAGGTGATAGGTGTGAGAGTTGGACTATGAAGACAGCTGAGCACTGAAGAATTGATGCTTTTGAACTGTGGTGTTGGAGAAGACTCTTCAGAGTCCCTTGGACTGCAAGGAGATCCAACCAGTCCACTCTAAAGGAAATCAGTCCTGGCTGTTCTTAGGAAGGAATGATGCTAAAGCTGAAATTCCCGTACTTTGGCCACCTCACGAGAAGAGTTGACTAATTGGAAAAGACTCTGATGCTGGGAAGGGTTGGGGGCAGGAGGAGAAGGGAACGATAAAGGATGAGATCGCTGGATGGCATCACTGACTCGATGGACATGAGTTTGAGTGAACTCTGGGAGTTGATGAGGGACAGGGAGGCCTTGCATGCTGCGATTCATGGGGTCGCAAAGAGTCGGACACGACTGAGCAACTGAACTGAACTGAACCTTTGAATACTTGAGGGAAGACTTGCTCCGTGAAACGGACATGATTATTGTTCTTTTAATCCCCTTCCCACCTGAGTAATTTCCATAAAAGTTCTGGGACAAGAAACCTACCTGGGCATTCTGGGTTAATTCCAGCAAAATTATAATAAAGATGTTACTGGGAAGCTTATTTATGCTTTTATAAGTCCTAAGGCTCTTATTTCATTACCTCCTACTCACAGCACAGAATCTGTCCAGAATGATAAAGGATCATTCTCATTATAAACTCAAATTTAGCTCTCTTCCACTGATTACATCAACGTTTATTAGAGTAAGATATGACCGTCAGAAATCAGAGCTTTTCAGCAAAGTTTACTTTCATTTAATATGCGACGCCAAGCAAATCATGGTTTGCTTTTGGTTTATGAGTGGAATGAAGAATGGGAACTGTGTCATTTAGTGGATACACAGCAGTACAACATCATGATATTCCCTTCATAAAATAATTTACAGTTTCCCTATAAGTCATTGACCCAGTTCTTATTTCTTCTCTCTCCCTCTCTGTCTATGTGTGTGTCTCATAGGAGCAAGACAAAAGGGAAGAAAAAGAAATGCAGACTAACTAACGAATGGACAGAGAGGATGAAGGGATGCAGATAAGGGAGACTGTCCATTTTAAAAGCAGCAGTTTGTGAATTGACTAATAAAATAAATTATATTGCAGCTAATGTAAGTTAAATAAATGATGTTTGGTTATTGAAAAATGCATTTCTATCCAATATCTACCAAAATTTAATATCTTTAAATAAATAAACCAATACTGGTTCCGGGTGCTAAATAATAAATATTCACCTTCTCCTGTATTATCTTTCACCTAGAGATCACAAAGTTTGCTTAGCAATGCTAGAATTTTACAGTCTCATTAATGAAGATAAATCAAAATATGTACAGAGTGGGTTATTAAGGTGAAATGAGTTTTTTCTTTGTAAATGTGAAAAAATTAGGTCCTTGTTAATAAAACCCCCAACTCTGCTGGAGAGTCCCTGCCCTTTAATCAGTTCTTTTTCCTTCCAGTCTTTTGTGCTTTGTTAGCCATCATTTGCTTTGTTACTAGTGACAAAATAAGATCTATGTTATGCTACTTTAAAATTTAAAATAAATAAAAGGAAATGTAAAGGATCTTTCTGGAAACAGGTATTCAAAATCATAATTATGATCCTTTCAATCTATGATTTCACATAAGAAAAGTACATTTCAATTTCTAAACAGGACTCTAGATTTTTTCCAGGATAACTGACCTAGTTCCAACTGCATCCTTCTAACATTAGTACGTACTGCTGCTGCTGCTGCTAAGTCACTTCAGTCGTGTCCAACTCTGTGCGACCCCACAGACAGCAGCCCACTGGGCTCCGTCATCCCTGGGATTCTCCAGGCAAGAACACTGGAGTGGGTTGCCATTTCCTTCTCCAATGCATGAAAGTGAAAAGTGAAAGTGAAGTCGCTCAGTCGTGTCTGACTCAGCGACCCCATGGACTGCAGCCTACCAGGCTCCTCCGTCCATGGGAGTTTTCAGGCAAGAGTACTGGAGTGGGATGCCATTGCCTTCTCTGTTAGTACGTACTACATAACTCTAAATTGGATACATTACCATGTGGTTGGCTGCTTTCCCTATATTAGTGTTTGTTTTTTTTTTTTTTCATGCTGCTGTTTTGCCTGGAAACTGGCCTTTACCCTACTGAGAGTCCTCTAACTGGCCTTTGCATCCATGTAACCTCATGAAACAATCTGCATCACACAACTCTTTGCTTAATAACAGACCACATTAAGTTACTGACATTTTATATGAATTTGTTCCTTTGTTTCTCAACCAGACAATAAATCCATGCACTGCCTCAACCACACTCAGCTTGTTCATGCAGTGCACACTGTTTACAGTAAGTGGACACTTAAGGATCATAAATATTTGGTATTTATTGTGTAGTCTATTCAGTTGGAGCAATAATGAAAATAATGTTTACAAGGGCTTATCTAGAGTAGGTATGCAACTATATGTATATACATATATTAATAACATTCCTAAGGATAGTCCACATCTATTGTTTCTTTTCCCTATAATTCTAAGATTTATAAAGCCAAAAGTGGCATACAGCAAGCACCTAATAGCTGCATTGTGCATGCATGTGTATGTGCTCAGTCGCTCAGCCATGTCTGACTCTTTGCAACCCCATGAACTGTACATCGCCAGGCTCCTCTCTCCATGGGATTGTCCAGGCAAGAATACCAGAGTGGGTTGCCACTTACTCCTCCAGGGGATCTTCTCGACCCAGGGACTGCACTTGCATCTCCCATGCTCCTGCACTGCAAGCAGATTCTTTACCACTGTGCTACCTAGGAAACCCAATAGGTGCACGTCACTGTCCATTTGCTACACTGAGTGTTTTTCTCTTGCCAATTTCCTAAGAGTACATATAAGGTAGCATAACTGCCAACATACATACATTGTTTCAGAACTTCATTTCCTTCTTTAAGCAGAGAGGCATTTGATTATTTTATTATTTATTTCAGAATGTATAACCCAAGGTCATAGGGATAAGTTGGGAGGCACAATGTGTAAACATATG
This sequence comes from Neotragus pygmaeus, assembly GCA_006410875.1. NCBI lineage: Eukaryota > Metazoa > Chordata > Mammalia > Artiodactyla > Bovidae > Neotragus > Neotragus pygmaeus. The sequence goes on from SJYV01022289.1 coordinate 64,644, forward strand.
CTAGTTGCAGAGCACATGAAAACTCTCTCCATTCCTTCTGAAACCTGCATGTTAGCACAAACCAGGGGTTTGGGAAGGAGAAACGGAGTAAACAGGAGTCCAGGATGCCAAGAAAACTGCATTTTTTTATTATAATATTTTGATGATTCCTTGAAATTTTTGATGCCCTGAAAAACCTGAGGTTTAAATTTAACAAAAATAGACTATTTCGCAGCACAGAAATAGAGGAAAGATCCAATAGCTTCTTTAAAAAGTAAATATTGACGATGTTCAAGGAAAACATTTTAAGTGAAACCATGGAAGCAAGAGCCTTAACACTGACAGTTCTTTGAGGCTATTTTCATTGGATGGGGCTTATAATGAGGTTACAGATTGAGAATGGTTATCTGAAGAGGAAAATCTGTTCTCCCTGAAAGGTTAATGATTTTGTAAAAGGCACCAAAAGTGCCAGTATTTTATTACTCCTTTGATGCCCTTATAGGAGCAAATGTAGCACAAAGATATAAATCATAGGCTTTGAATAGACAAACTTGAATTTGAGACTTGAGTCTAGCACTTCCTAGATTGTGGGCAAGCTTTTTTTGAGTTATCTTGTCTCTAAAAATTGAGATACAAATAGTATCTCATATCAAACTAATTTAAAATTAAACTGATTAAACAAGATAATATATTTAAAGCATTTGGTAAAGCATAAGGCACACAGCAAGCACCTAGTAAGCTGGCAAGGACAACGGTATCATATTTCACACATAAATTATGGTCTTAAGAAATTTTTTTATGGGAAACACAAATTTCACAAATGGTTCTTCAGATCTGGAAATCATTAGAAGTGAATAAAATGGTCAGGAATCTACTAACAATTTTGCAAAAAAGCATATAGTGGGGAAAGGCTTAAAATATCAGAGTAAAAGGAACTTAAGATTGCCTCCTTTTGCAGGCACACCAAATTCAGAAATAACTGCAGAACAAATATTGATTAAAAAACAAAACAAAACAAAACTGGAGCCTACTAAAAGAAGATATTCTACATCCAAAGACATATAGAAGAAACCCACCAGGATGGTAGAAGGAGTGCACTCACAATATAATCAAATCCCATAACCCCCACATAGGTGATCCACAAATTGGAGAACAATTATTAAGCAGAAGTTCTCCCATAGAAGTGAGAGTTCTGAGCCCATGTCAGCATGCCCAGTCTGGAGTTCTGGCATTGGCAGGAAGAACCCCCAGAGCATTCAGCTTTGAAGGTCAGCAGGGCTTGAGTGCAGGAGACCTACAAGATGGGACAAATAGACTCACTCTTGGAGAGTGCACAAAAGGTCTCATGCGTATTGGGATGAAGGCAAAAGCAGTAATTTCATAGGAGCCTGGGCCAGACCTACATCCAGACCTCAGAGAAGCTGCTGGAGAGGTGAGCAGATGGCTGTGGCTCAGTGTGGGGACAAGGACACTGGCGGCAGAGGTCCTGGGGAGAATTCACTGGTGTCAGCTCTCTTGGAGGCCCTCCTTTTGGCACCAAGACCTGGACCCACCCAATAGCCTATGAGTTAAGTTCCAGAGTAGGAGAACTTTTGGGCAATAAGGAACAGGGTGGGAACACATGCCCATCTTAGTAGGCAGGCTGCCAAAAGAGTTTCTGAACCCACAGCCACCTCTAGACACAACGCTTGATGTGGCCCTGCCCACCAGAGGGCCAAGACCTAGCCCCACCCACTAGCAGGCAGGGACAGGCCTCTCCCACCAGGAATCCTGCACAACTCTCCAAACTACCCTCAAACACCAAGAGGCAGGCACCAGAAGCAAGAAAAATACAAGCTGGGAGCTTGTGGAAGTGAGTCTCCAAACCAGAACCTACTCTGGGGACATCTGGTCCTTGGCCTGTGCTGATGAGGGGGGAGTGTACTGCTGGGACAAATAGGACAATCCCCTATAGAGGGCCACTTTCCCAAGGTCGAGAAATATAAATAGCCTTCCACATACATAAAGATACTAACAGAACGACCCTACCTAGTATCTCTTGTATTTCCTTATTCCCCCACCAAGCATGACTCTCACCTTCACCTCATTCAGCTCTTTGTTCAAATAGCCTTTTCTGACTGTCCTATTGCATCTGACCCCAGTATCTATTCCCTGCCCTCATTCTCTACTTGATTTTTCTTCAGAGAATTTTTTCACTAGCATATATATATATATATATATATATATNTCCCCCACCAAGCATGACTCTCACCTTCACCTCATTCAGCTCTTTGTTCAAATAGCCTTTTCTGACTGTCCTATTGCATCTGACCCCAGTATCTATTCCCTGCCCTCATTCTCTACTTGATTTTTCTTCAGAGAATTTTTTCACTAGCATATATGTATATATATATATATATATATATTTACTTATTTATAGTTCATTTTTTGTCACCTTATGCCAAGAATGTAAACACTGTGATGACAGGGAGGTTTTTTCTAATTGTCTTCACAGATTTTGAGTACCTACTATATTCTAGCATTTTGTTGTGTGCCTGATTCCTGGCCTTCCCAGAAATTTCAGCCTCCTAGCCAGTATAGACCTTTTCACAACCCAGAAGGGAGTTCTAAAAGAAGAAATGTGAACTTGGCAACTTATTTGGCTTGTGACGTTCAAGAGAATGAGCATAATTCTCCCAAAGAAGTCATATTCAGTCTTTATAGCAGAAGTTTTACCTTTCTTTTCCCTGGCTAATTATACTGAATTTAGACATAAAGAGTCAGGGATTAAAACATAGTCACATCATTAAAAGTTCATTAATATAGAATTATCACTTTTTCTAGAAGTATTTGCATAGAGGTGATATATTCTACTCAATATGATATGTAAGGAATATCTTGCAGGAAGACAGGAAGGAAAAAAATCCACAAGATTAGATGCTAAAGTCTTTTAGGAATCTATCTTTTTGCTGTGGTTATGATGTGATGAGGAATCCGAGTCAACTCTCTATGGCTTGTACAAGGCTGACTATCCACTCATGTACCATTCCTGCTCTGGATGGTATTAACAGATGTGCTTTATATTTGAAATTATGCTCCTGACTCTCTTAATAAGCCATTCATTTTGGGGACTTTTCCTACAGGGCAAATCCTTCTGTAATAAGTCAAATATGCTTTCTTCCCCCATTTTCCTTCATAGAACAATCACCCTACATTAAAAATGACAGGTGAGGATTTGATCTACAGACTTAGAGCATAGTATAAAGTTAACTAAAGTCCCACAACAATTGACACCTTCACTGTTGACTCAGAATTACACCATCTTCAATCTCTAATAGCATATGTGAGACAGAACTGCACAGTTCTAATGCCACGAGTTAATGCAGAAGTACATGTTGCAGTCAAGGGTATTTGAGAGCATCCCCTGCACAGCGAGAGGGTGGCAGGGTAGATTCTGAGGACTCTCTTTACCTAAGGTGCTTAAGGATGATAGAAATTTTTGAATACACCAGTTTCCAAGACCAGACATTCTGCCACTTAGATGAAAACTGAGACTCTCCTAAGTGTATTCAACAACTCACTCCTTTTCTCTAGCTTCAGTAAATCCAGCATCACTTATTACTTCTTTCCTATTAGTTCCATGATAAATTTGGCAATCAGAAAGCCACTGTCTACCACTTTGTTTATTACAAAGACTCCCTACTACATGACACAAAACATTGGCAAGATTCTGATGACTTTGATAGGTCTCTCATTGCTTAAATGCACACAAAGTGTTAACAAATATTGAAGAACATGTCAAACAGTGTTTATAAATATTGAGGTAGCCAGCAGTGTCCCAACAGTGATGAGCCTATGGGGAAAATGGGAAAAGCCCACAGAGAATGCTCAGGGGAAACATCGGTGAACCTTCAAGAAAGCCTTCAAATACATTAGAGCTCTGAGGCAAACATCAAAACTAATGATGTGTTTGCAAAGAGATGTGTATTTGCCAGGAGAACTGGGTAAATGAGGCGTGAGCCAAGCAGGAAGCCTCTGCATGTGGTTTTGAGGCAAAGAGCTGGGTGGGAGAGAAGCAGGATGTACCAATCTTAAATTCTGGCAAAGTTCTTGGCAAGTAAAGTAAAAAAAAAAAAAAAAAAAAATTAAAGTATAAATTGAACACTCGTTCTTGTCTGCCTGGCACTCATCCTTTCCCCAGTTTCTTTTTTAAAAACACACCTGCCACTTGTAAATCATGTTGTTGACATATAGAGGTTTGCCACATCCTGAGTTCCAGGGCTTGGCCTATGATTCATAAATGGCCTATCAAAACATCACATCTGGTTGATTGAAGCAGAGACATGTGACCCAAATCCAGATAACCTGAGTCATTGAGAGTTATTTTATGAACCTTTATTAGAAACACTGAGAAACAGAGCACTTATTTTGCTAGCTTGAAACTAACGAGATGAAAACTATTAGTTGCAGAGATCAACATAAAAGGGGAGTGAACTTTACAAGAACGCCAAAAAAGAATGTAGCAAAGCAAGATGTAGGGAAGTGATTTTAATCAAGACGTAGTTTCAGTCTTTGAAATAAGCCTTGTATTAAACTTCTAATTTGATGACCCAATACATTTATTTTTGCTTAAACCTATTGTGTAAGTTTTCTGTCATTTTCACCTAATTCCATGTTTCTATCAAGAATTTATGAACTTTTCCCATCAATATCTGAACCATAAAAAGGATGCATTTCCCTCCATATCTTACTTGTGAAGTGTGCAGCATGTTTTAGCAGTACACAGTGTTCCTCATACTATGAGGTCAGAAAACTACCCTTTTCCTCTAAGCTGCTTGAAATTGTTTACTTTATTTACCAGGATATCCATCCTCTATATTCTTATCATCTTCTTCCAGAATCTCTAAGTGACTCTGACTACCAACAGCCTCCTCTAAAGATTAAGCTTCCTGTCCCCATATTATGATGCTTTCAGTTAATGAATTAAATATTTGATCTTCATCTACTTTTTCTCAAAAACTGAGACTTTTCTTTCTTTCTCCAAAACAAACCTGATAACCTGCAGTCTGGAAACTGACCTCTGCTAAATTCAAGTTTCTTAATCTCCAACTACTGTACTCACAGAAGGCACTACTGTCCTTCCATATCTTGGATAAGAAACATTCTCAGTGGAACAAATATTTTACCCTTCTTAATAGAAAATAACTGGTAAGAATTTTATGTAATAGCAATGGGTGATTCACAGGTGCCTGTTTATATTTCTTGAAAATAAGAGACTTCTTCTCAAAGAGAACTCAGTTTTCATAAACAAAAATTTAAATAAATATAATTTTAAAGATTTTCAGTTGGTATGTTTCCTGTAATAGGAATGCACCAAACCCTGAGGGAGTTCATTACCACCAGACCTGCCTTATAGAAAATGCTAAAGAGAGTCCTTTGAGTATAAGTAAAATGATGCTAATTAACATCATAAAAGCAAAAGGTATAAATCTCACTAATAATGGTAAACATATAGCTATAGTTAGATTCTGATATATGGCAATAGTGGTCATATTTTATTTACAACTAGAATTTAAAAGATAAAAATAAAGCATAGTCTAAAAACTATAACTACAGCAGTATGTTATTAATTATACAATATGAGAAAAAAGTAACCTGTAACAACAATAACCAAAAATGTGAGGGCAAAGAGAAGCAAAAATGTGAAATTACAAATATTACTGAAGTTAAGTTGTTATCAGTTTAAATAGGGTATTAAAGGGCTTCCGTGGTGGCTCAGCAGTAACGAATCCATCTGCCAATGCAGAAGATAAGGGGTGTTTGCTTGTTTGGGGTTTGGAAGGTCCCCTCAAGTAGGAAATGACAACCCACTCCAATATTCTTGCCTGAGAAATCCCATGGACAGAAGAGCCTGGTAGGCTAAAGTCCATGGGGTAGCAAAGAGTCAGAGTGAACTTAGCAACTAAAAAACAACATTATATGTTTAAGATGTTTTAAGTAAACCTCATATTAACCACAAGGGAAAATCCTGTGGTAATTACACAAAAGAACACAAAAATGAAGTCAAAACACACTGATATCACCAAATAGCAAAACTAAAAAAAAATCAGGATAAGAAAAAATGGATGTGCAAAACAACCAGAAAACATTTAAGAAAATGGCAATCAATAGTCCTGGTCTATTAATAGTTACTTTAAATGTAAATAAATTAAAATTTCTGAATAGAAGATGAAGAATGCCTGAATGAATTAAAAAAAAAAAAGAATCCAACAATCTGCTGCCTATAAGAGATTCACTTTAGCCCTAAATACACACAAAGGCTAAGAGTTAAGGAAGGGAAAAATATGTTAAACAAATGGTAATCAAAACAAAGCATGAGTAGCTATACTTAGACAAAGGAGATTTTAAACTAAAAATGGTTTAAAAAAAAAGACAAAGAAGGGCATAATGATAAGAGGATCAATTCATCAAGAAGTTATAACAGTTGTAAATATTTATGAACCCAACATTGCAACACTTAAATATATGAATCAAAAACAAACACAGCTAGAAGGAAAAAAGAAGAATATGAATATAATACCCCACTCTCAACCAGACGGAAAGTCAATAAGCAACCAGCAGATTGGAACAAAATCGTAGCCCAAATAGGCATAACAGATATACCTAGAACATTCTGTTCAACAATAGCAGAATTCTTCTCAAAGGCACATGGAACAGAAGAGAATGTGACAGAGGAGCAGGTAATTGAATCCAGAAGGACTCTCTGATTGCCTACAAAGATTTTATCTCTTGTAGTAGGTAGACAAAGAAAGAAGAGGGCTAAGACTGTGGCTTAATATCAATGACATATAAACTCAAGCAGGACATATTTCATATGCCATATGGTTGGCCTTGGTTAGGAAAATCTGTTCCTGACACACTGGAAGGGGACAAATGGGTAGATGATCCCTAAAATCTTGATCTTTTGAACACTTTGAGTCTACAGAAATGGCATTCCCGTTCCTTTTAAAACTATCATTCTCCCTTTTTATGGGAGACAATACAGAGATCTCTTTCCCATAAGACAACCTGAGTTCCACTCCTACCTCCCCTGCTGGCCACTAGCTTTAGAACTAAAGTAATATGATCAGGACAACGGTCAGAATAAAGTTCAGGATCAGGGGCAAGTCATTCCTCCAAAGCTCTGGCACCAGTGGACCAGGGTATTTTCACTCTCAGGCAGCCTTGGGGGAACCATGCTCTTCCCTCTGTAACCAGGTTGCTCTAGAGAACTCTACAAAAGTAGTTAGGCATGTTGAACCTAAGTTCCCAGCTGGGGACATGCAGAACCTGATAACGGAGCTACAAGTTTGAGTGGGCAAGTCCTGTCATGAACCAAACTGAACTAAACTAGGTGTTCAAGACATGCAAATGCCTAGGACTTAAGATTTTAAGTTACCTGAGAGAGTAGAATATTAAATGAAGGGCTATATTACATAAAGGCACAGTTGTCCCCAATAACTTTTTAATATGATAGTTATATATATATATTGACTGAAATATATACGTGTGTGTGTGTATATACATATATCAGTTCGGTTCAGTCACTCAGTCGTGTACAACTCTTTGCAACCCCATGAATTGCAGCACGCCAGGCCTCCCTGTCCATCACCAACTTCTGGAGTTCACTCAGACCCACGTCCATCGAGTCCGTGATGCCATCCAGCCATCTCATCCTCTGTCGTCCCCTTCTCTTCCTGCCCCCAATCCCTCCCAGCATCAGAATCTTTTCCAATGAGTCAACTCTTCGCATGAGGTGGCCAAAGTACTGGAGTTTCAGCTTTAACATCATTCCTTCCAAAGAAATTCCAGGGCTGATCTCCTTCAGAATGGACTGGTTGGATCTCGTTGCAATCCAAGAGACTCTCAAGAGTCTTCTCCAACACCACAGTTCAAAAGCA
>SJYV01022289.1:72860-128086 GCA_006410875.1 Neotragus pygmaeus
ATAAGATACCGCTGACAGGTGTGCCCAGGCTGCGATCAAGCCCTGATTCTTTGGAATGAGAGTACTGAATCCAAGACCTTGGACTACCAGAGATCTAAACATAAGGGGTATCAAATAGTGAGAGCTCACACAAAGGAAACCACTGTAATACAAGACCCGGCATCACCCAACCACCAATAGCATCCTGTGCAGGACATCTCAACTAAACAACAAACAAAACAAAAATGCAAACCCAATCATCAGCAGACAGGATTACCACCTCACTCAGCCTTGCCCATCAGAGGAAAAACAAATAAACAAGCAAAAACTCAGCACAAATTTCACCCTATAACAAGCTTACAAAAATCACTGGACCAAAATTAGAGGGCAGAAACCAAAAGGAAGAAAGAATTCAACCTTGAAGCCTGGGAAAAGGAAACCTCAAACACAATAAGTTAAAAAAAATAATGAAAAGTCAGAGAAATACTACACAAATGAAGGAACAAACTAGAAACACAGAAGTCCAAATGAAGAGGAAATAGGCAAACTACTTGAAAAAGAATTCAGAATAATGATAGTAAAGATGATTAAAAACCTTGAAAGCAAAATGGAGAAAATGCAAGAATCAATTAAGAAAGACCTAGAAGAATTAAAGAATAAACATGCAGAGATAAACAACACAATTACTGAAATTAAATACTCTAGAAGGAATCAATAGCAAAATTTCTGAAGCAGAAGAACGAATCAGTAAGCTAGAAGATAAATGGTGGAAATAACTTCTGAAGAGCAGAATAAAGTAAAAAGAATGAAAAGAGCTAAGGACAGTCCCAGAGACCTCTGGGACAATATCAAATGCACCAATATTTGAATAATAGAGGTCTCAGAAAAAGAAGAGAAAAGGATGTATGAGAAAAGTTTCGAAGAGATTATAGTTGAAAATTTTCCCAACATGGGAAAAGGAAATAGTCAATCAAGTCCAAGAGGCACCAAGAGTCCTCTCTTGTGCCAAGTGGCACGAGTTTATACAAGATAAACCCAAGAAGAAACACACCAAGACACCTCCTAATCAAACTGACAGACTAAACACACACACACACACACACACACACACACACAAATATTAAAAGCAGCAAGGATGAAGCAACAAGTAACATGCAAGGGAAACCCCATACACTTAACAGCTGATCTTTCAGCAGAAACTCTGCAGGCCAGAAGGGAATGGCAGGATATATTTAAAGTACTGAAAGGGAAAAATTGATAACCATATATTACTGTACCCATCAAGAACCTCATTGAAAATTGACAGAGAAATCAAAAGCTTTTCAGACAAGCAAAAGTTAAGAGGATTCAGTACCACCAAACCAGCTTTACAACAAATGTTAAAGGGACTTATATAATCAAGAAATACAGCAGAAGAAAAAAGCTTTACAAAATCAACCCCAAACAACTAAGAAAATGGCAATAGGAACATATATATCAATAATTACTTTAAATGTAAATGGATTAAATGCTCCAACCTAAAGATACAGACTGGCTGAATGGATACAAAAATAAGACCCATATATATGCTGTCTACAAGAAACCCACTTTAGACCTCAAGACACATATAGACTTAAAGTGAGANCAAGGAGCAAGTGTGTTTTTCACCATCTGCAGTGATTTTGTACCCTCCTTCCAAAAAAAATAAAGTCTGACACTCTTTCCCCATCTATTTCCCAAGAAGTGATGGGACCAGATGCCATGATCTTCGTTTTCTGAATGTTGAGCTTTAGGCCAACTTTTTCACTCTCCTCTTTCACTTTCATCAAGAGGCTTTTTAGCTCCTCTTCACTTTCTGCCATAAGGGTGGTGTCATCTGCATATCTGAGGTTATTGATATTTCTCCCAGCAATCTAGATTCCAGCTTGTGTTTCTTCCAGTCCAGCATTTCTCATGATGTACTCTGCATATAAGTTAAATAAGCAGGGTGACAATATACAGCCTTGACGTACTCCTTTTCCTATTTGGAACCAGTCTGTTGTTCCATGTCTAGTTCTAACTGTTGCCTCCTGACCTGCATACAGATTTCTCAAGAGGCAGGTCAGGTGGTCTGATATACATATATCTATGAAATATATACATATTATTTCAGTCAAAATACGAAGCTTCTGCTGTTCTCTACTGACTAAAAGTCCAATAACAATGCTAAGTTTCTTGAGGTACAAAATTAAATCTTAAATGACACATGGTCTATCTGTGAGAGTCACTAAATGAGGGGCAACTCTAGCTTCTTTCCAGCATCTAAACTGCATCTAGGCAATGTGGTGCCTGGTGAATATGGACTCCACTAATTCTTCATATTAATTAAAAAAAAAAAAATGATTCCAGAATGAAACCAGAGTGGATACAGAATGAACTCTAGTTATAAGGGTTGCAGCAAGCATGCCAATCCCGTCTATTCACCATATTTCCCTAGGATCTTGTTTTGAAACAGATTCTGAGGCCTTGTCTTGTTTCAGTGTCAAAGATTAATGTTGGGTGAAGAGAGTATAGTTTCAGCACAGGAGTTCTGCAGTCACTGTCACTAGCAAAGTATAATAAGGATATATTTTCTTGGTTATCAACATAAGGAAAATATCAATCAAAGGCTTTCATTCATGCCATAATTCAGGCATGTGATCCTAGACAAAGGATGACAAGGAAGTTAAAGAAAGAAAGTCAATATAAAAGTTGTCACTGAGTTGCCTACTGCCATGGGATACTTATCGATGACCCTAGGGAGCGTTATGTGAAGACATCAGAAATACACCTCGGGAATTGTCGCCTGAAGAATGAAAAGGGAAAGTATCTAACAAATGTCTCCCATAGCCATTGGACAGAGATGAGCCAGTTGTTGTGTGGGGTATGAAATGAGGCTCTGGCAGTTTTTACCCAGACAAAGCAAGTTCAAGATTATAAGGAATGACCTATTGCAGTTAGCTGTATAAAATGTGGGGCTAGGAGGATATGAAGTTGTACAGAAGAGGTGATACAGACTTCTATCTGCTTTTTTTTTTTAGAGTTTATCTCCATTATAGGCAAAACTGACTCTTTCTTCAAAACTCCTTCAAATGTCACCGTTTAAACAGACCGTGTATAACTGCTGTAAATTACTCAGAAATTGCATTCATTGGATCCACAGTCTAACCATTTAGTTCAAATTCAAATTTAATTTATGGATACAGTATAACATACCATTCAAACTTAAGACATAGTTACAACACAGGAAACAATGTCAATGACATAAAATTAACAAATGAGCATGCTACTAAATTAGGATAAAACAGCACTCCCTATAAAAAGGAATTAATGTGATATATATACTTACTCTTTTCTGGAAAAATATGATTCCCACAAGATTTTGAAGAACTGTACAGTGATAATAAAGAAGGCACATAATAAATGTTGAGATATGAAGGTACTCTACAATGAGTTATAAATTTGTACCTTTGTTGTCCATACATTTTCAACGAACTTGCAAAGTTCTAGAACTTTTTAATTTAAGAGAGAATAGTTTTATTTTTTTTCAGCCATAATGGAGTAATTTTCTTTTCTATTATCAGAACATTTTCATACTTTCATTAATCCATGCATCATAAAGCAGGAAATGATTTTTATCCCTACTCTAATCTGTCATTTTACTTAATCCAAGAGGCAAAACAGGTGTTTTCTGCTGATTCCCAAGGTGGAATTAAGACCAACGTGTTCACAGGCCATTGCAGTTATGTGGCAGGATTTAAAGTTAGAGTTGCTATTGATATCATCTCTTCTTTGGCATGATTAAAATTGTTGCTACAGGTAGGAGAATGCATATGAACATGGTAAAGACTTTGACTTTGTGGAATAAAGAAACCTGAAATTGTGACCCATTGACGCAGTCAATAGGGCACAAAGAATTCCTCATCAGGCACGTAGGGAACCTGAGGAGTTATTCATTCCACTTCTTGCTCCTTAATTCTCTGGAAAAAAAATTATCATTTGTTGAGCAGCTGGACTATGTTTGAAATTCACAGATCAAGATCAAGAAAATTTCAGATCCTGCTAAGTATAAGGTGTGTGCATGTGTGCCCAGTCATTTCTGATTCTTTTAGACTCCATAGATTGTAGCCCTCTAGGCTCCTCTGTCCATGGGATTCTCTAGCCAAGACCACTGGAGTGGGTTGCTGTGCCCCACCTCCAGGGGATCTTCCCAACCCAGGAATCTAACCCAGGTCTCCTGCCTCTCCTGCGCTGGCAGGCAGATTTTTTACCACCTGAAGTATAATCCAGTATGTTTTATTTGTTCCTCTACAAAGACTACTTGGATGCTTATATAAAATTTGTCTTCAAAAGGCAAAGGTTACTTAAAATGTTTTAGTAATAAATATACAAATTTCTATATGAAGTGGGTTTCTTTGAAGCTTCCTCATTTAAGGTTTTTCCTTAAGAATGTGATGGTATAAAAGAGAGAATGCACAATAAAGAACTCTGATGGCTGGAAAACTGGCCAGAATTTAAAACAATGAAGTTCAGAAAACTAAACCATAGGATGAAATGGAAAGTTTGAACACGTGGTTCCATCCTCAATTAAAAGTTTTGGGAATGTAGTGTCTCTGTTGCTCTAAAGAATACTGTGAGTCTTAACACTAAGGACCCAGGGTTGAAGACACAGGCAGGAGAAATGGGGAGAGAAAGATCAAAGCAAGTTATATTATGACATGGATGGAAAATACAGGATACAAATGCCACCACACCAATTTTCTACACATGGAAGAAAACATCAATTTATCATAAAAGACTTTACTTTCTGAATGCTAATAAAGCCACAAAACTTGTGTGAAGAAAACTATCTATGCAAACACAACCAAAACTTCAAGGACAATCTTACTCATCATCTCCGATGATTTATGTCCATAATCAATGTTATCTCAAATACTCTAAATACAACATACATTAATCCACTGGGGCATTTTGAATGAGTAGTAAAGGATTATTATAGAAACTACCTAGAAATGTTCCTACTCTTTAACTTCAGAATGCTTGTCTAAACTCCCATTTATCACTTAGTCATGTATGTACTCAGTCGTGTCCAACTCTTTTGAGACCCCATGGACCCTAGCCTACCAGGCTCTCAGGCTCTTCTGTCCATTGGGTTTCCCAGGCAAGAATACTCAGGTGGGTTGCCTTCTTCTTCTCTGGGAGATCTTCCCAGATCTTGAGGAGAACCTGAGTCTGCTGCATTGGCAGGCAGACTGTTTACCACTGAGACACCTGAGAAGCCCCATGAATGTACTACCTTGAGAACTGATCCCTTTCTCTAGTAGAAGTATTTAGCTGCATTTTGTTTGATAGTTTATAAAAAGACTTCCACATGAATTACCACTTCTGATGCTTATAATCATGCTATAAGGAAAAATATTCCAGCATAATTCCTTTTTCCCATTCTAAGGAGAAAAACATGGTGATGAAAGAAGTTAAGACACCCCCCGATTCTTATTTGTAGTAACAAGTACAACTAAAATTAAAGTTAGAATTTCAATCAGAGTAGTTGTTTTTCGTTAATTTTGCACATTGGGAGATGTGGCTCAAAGTGCTGTCTAAAAAAAGGTAGCTAATCCAATGACTTTGAAAACTATAGGGATAAATTATTTTTAACACATCTTCCCAAAACAGCACCTATGGATTTTGTCGTTAAGCCTAGAAAGGTCTTCCTAGCTTTCTTAAGGGTTTTAACCTGCTATTTAAGAGCTGGAAACCACCTAGTTTAATCTATCGGCTCTGTCACCAGCATTAATAACACACCAAAACACTAAGAGTAGAGCACCACCAAGATATACCATGACATACCATCACAGAAAAGAGATTACTTCCTCAAACTCCAGGCATTTGTTTTTGCATTTTAAAAAATTAATTATTTTAGGTTGTTTTAAGTAGAATGGCTACAAATGCTATTATACACCAGAAAATTACCAAGCTTTATTAAATTCACAGGAACAATGTTCAGCTTAACCATCTCCTCATATATTTTGTATCATTGGCTGTGACACTGTAAGCAAATTATCTTAGAAAAGACCTATTATCAAAATCAATAAATTGTCCTCTCTCTTCCAAGCCACAGTTTCTTCCAGAAACAATGATCCCAGGATTCTTAGCATAATAAATCAGCTTAAAATATATTTCTTAAATGAAGAATTCAATAAGTCATCCTCTTGGTGGTTGCTAGAAATGGCAGGGGAAACATGGGGAAAATGGGTGAAGAGAGTCAAAAATTACAAACTTCCAATTACAAAAGAAATGGATCATGAGGATGTAATGTACAGCATGATAACCACAATCTACACTATATATATATATATATATTTTTTTTTTTTTTTTTCCTGAGCATATAAAATTTCTGGAATCTTTTCAAGCATTTCTGCCAAAATTGCATTGCACTTCCTAAGAGATATTCTAGTGTACACTAATCTTTCTACATCACTACTCTTTATGCATATATTTTTCTTTTTCTAACTAGATTCTAAGACCTTTTAAAAATCGTGTGATAAAGTATAATGGTGTCCAGCTTTACAGACAATCATTCCAGATCAAGATACTGGCTCTACTGATTTTCATGTGCACAATCTTCAGCAGGTTACTTAATTTCTCTAACCTGGAGTCTTCACCTACTTAGATAACAAAATTTATCTCAAAGGTGGAATAATGCACATAATGGGATCTCAATATACATAATTTTCCAAATCTATCTGAATCATGCATCACATCTGCTCTGTCCATTTAGCACTTAAAATATTGCTCAGCACAGCAGAGTTTTTTAATGAAGAATTAACAGTGTAATGATTGTGGCGTTCTGAGATCCCAGCAGAATGGTGTACTTACTCTAGGCAAAAATCAAGAGCCTCCACACTCTGTTACTACCATTGCCCCATGAAGGATATCTCTTCATGTATCCCCTGAAATGTCCAATGTCCTAGAACAAAATTATAATTCACAAATCTGAATGAGAGTATCACAATGAAAACTGAAATTTACTGTGTGTGTGGACAAATTGGAAGTACAATAGAAAGATAATTTCTTTATGAAAACAAATATCCTTTTAAGAAATATTTAAAAATACATGTTCTTTATAAGCATACTCTCAAAAATGACAACCTATATCATTCAATGAAATTCCTCTATAGTACCAAATGTGTTATAATAATTAACACTAGTGTCCAGAGAAGCAGGTGGTCCATCTTTAATTCTTACTGTACCGTAATGTAGGCCAAATTAAATCTTCTTCCAAAACTCACATCCTTATGATATTTATCTAATAGAAAGAACAAAATCACAGTTACAGGAAGAGCTGAAATATCAAAGTAAAAAATTCAATTCAAGTTTAACAATATCAGTAGTCTTGTTTCAGAAAACTGTAATCAATTAGTGCTTTGTTTTACTTCCATGAAAACGATGACATTAAAAACAAGCACCAAAAAAAGAACTACATATGACCCTGAGACCTGATGTTCCCATAAGAAAGAAAAAAAAATATTTCAATAAGTGACTCTGTAAATGAGTATAATTAATTTGAGAAGGTGAAATTTTTCCTTGAAACACTAAACACAAAGCATATCTGTAAAAAAAAAAATGCAAAAAGAAGTCTCTGCCTCTCCTTCTCTATCTCCTTCTCTCTCTCTCTCCCCTCGCACCATACACATAAAAACACACACAGAGAGGAAAGAAACAAAGGAGGGGAGGATGGAAGGGAGAGAAAGAGATTACAGAGGAAGGAAGAGACATACCACGCTGTTGTAGACTGATTATAAAATTTTTCAATTCTCTGTGTTTCTGTACACAGACTTTGCAGTCAGCTCAACAAAAATGCAGGAAGAAAAGAAGAAAAGATAAGAACCACTCATCTGGGTTAGCCCAATATTCTGACCCACAGAATACTGAGCCAACTAAACAGTAGCTATTATAAGCAATCACACTGAATTAAGTTTATTAAGCAATAGCATTATAGTGTCGATAGGTAACAGGTATGCAAGCTTTCATATGATGAATATGCTAAGGTCTTAGTCCGTCCAAAATCACAGTGCCAGCATGGTCAGCTGAGAGCCCTCTTCCAGGTCCTTGTATCCTTAAACATGACAGAAGGGGCAAGGGAGGTCTCTGAAGCCTCTTTTAGTAGAGCACTAATCCTATTCGTGCTCTTACAGGCTCTGCCAAAACACCTCCTAAAGTTTCCACTTCCAAATCACCTTTGGGGATTTGGGGTTCAAAATGCTAATATGGGGGAGATACAAAGACTCAGACCACAGCAGTCTATTTTTATG
Organism: Neotragus pygmaeus; assembly: GCA_006410875.1. NCBI lineage: Eukaryota > Metazoa > Chordata > Mammalia > Artiodactyla > Bovidae > Neotragus > Neotragus pygmaeus. The sequence goes on from SJYV01022289.1 coordinate 81,149, forward strand.
ATTAATCATCAGGCCACAGTAAATGACAGAAAGTGAACATAGAACATAATATTAATCCCATGCTGCTGAAAGTTTTGTTGGAAAGACAAGCCCGCAGGCACTGTCTACCATTGATGCTGCTGTGCCCATGTTTACATATATTCTATGACCTTCAGAGATGAGCTGAGCCCAGGGTAGTCTTTTTCACTTAAAGTACTTTTTCACTTATTCTATGCAAATATTCAAGTAAATGTAGCATTGTGCATGCTGAGTTCAGCCAAATGATTATGTTTTGCATGATCTGAAATGACCTCATTTTCATTCGTGCATTCACTATTCAATCATTCATTATTCCACAACTATTTGTGGGATCCAACTATATGTGAATTGCTGTGGAAGATTTAAGATAAAAGTAAGAGTGATATAAAGTGTTAGTCGCTCTGTCCTGTCCAACTCTCTGTGACCCCATGGACTGCAGCCTGTCAGGCTCCTCTGTACATAGAATTATCCAGGCAAGAATACTGGTGTTGGTTGCTATTCCCTTCTCCAGAGGATCTGCCCAACTCAGGGATCGAATCCCTGCACTGCCGGAAGATTTAAGATGCATAGCAATAAAATATAAACAAGAACCAATCTCAAGAGGCTTTCAGAACAGGAGTGATAGGCAGCTACTGTAAAGCGGTCAGTGCTGAGAGAGATTTACAGTGGATTCTTCATGTATAATATTCGGGACACCTAACCCAGTCTGTGAAAAAAGGTGGTCAGTGAGGTCCTCTAATAGTCAAATGCTTTAAAGATTTATCTAAAGCCACTATTTCTGGGTGGGGGCAGGAAGATTTAGGATCTTGTTGAATGCAAATCTCAAGCCCCAGAATAGACCTAATGTATCTAAATCTCTGAAGCTAGGGCTGAGTAACCTACATTTAAACAATTATGCTAGAGCATTCATGTGCCCGGTGAGGTTGGAGAAACACTCCTCTAGATTGACATGATTAACTGACATCCTTTGGAGATGTCAATTAATTGGAGGGTCTTGATTAGGTTCAAGACTTGTTTCTTCCTCAGTGTACATATAAATAAGCAGACATCAAGTTAAAAATGTAATTCAGTGGGAGAGATTTCTGAGAGAGCACTGATTCAAATGTAAATCATTAACATACCAAAAAGTTTTAATAATGATAACAAATTAACCTGTAGCACTCCATAATTGATGAAAACACAGAGGGCTGTAGAGGTTATTGGTTAGGTGTCCAGCTTCTTGGGCCAGATTTCCTTTGCCTAAATTTTAGCTCTGCTAATTACCACCTGTGTAGCTTGAAGCAAATAATCTAATCTTTCTGTGCCTCAGCTACTTTCAAATGTGAAATAAGGATCACAATCAGATGCTTGCCTTATGAACACCAGTGAGAACAAAAGTTAACATATGTAAAGCACTTGATATATGTAAGCAATACAGATAAATTGCTTCGCATGTGGCAAGTATAGTAAAAAGTGTTGGTATTTTAATCTCAGACTCTTAAGTCTTTGCTTCTCTAAGCCTGACTTAAACTCACTACTTTTTACTATCTTAAACATCATTCTTTCATTGTCTTTTCTCATGGGACACATTCATGTGAGTCAGGAGAGGCCTATGAATCAGGCATGCCTGATCTTCATCTGAGACTAGCCATAAGGAGAGATTTGTTCCGCATAGAGTATTGGTTTCATTCTGGGTCATCAAGGTCATTTGGAAAAATAATTTGTTCTTTGGGTTATAAAGATCTAGAAATCTGGTATTCCATTTTTATGCCTTACGACCAACAAATCATTCCTCTTTGACTTCAGCAGCATTCTCCCTAGTGCTTCAAATTGAAGTTATTGAAAGTGAGAAAATGCTGAAAATACAAAAATTAGGCAGTTGGCATTTACATGCCCTACTTGTCTGTGATGAAATGTACCCCTTGGCTCTTCATTAGGGAACTACTTGAAGCCTCTGCTCTTGGAAACCCCTCTTTGCTTCATGCATTCTTCTGTTAAAGTGCCAATAAAAGAGGTTTTGGAAAAAATGAATCTCATTATATACCACTACTCTACAATTTTGTAAAATTCCAATGAAACTAAATGAACTTAAAAATATTACACACTGAATATTTTAAATGCATGGAAAGGAAAGCATTAACTGATAAGGCACTGAGGAACTCCTTGGGTTGAGGAAATATTCTTTATTCTTATTGTGGCAACAGTTGCATAATTCTATAAATTTGTCTGTGGACTTATTGAAGTTTGTATGTAATTATGGTTTGAGAAGCTGATTTTTAAATGTCTTTAAGTTGAAGAAGAGTGATTTACAAAATCTCATTTGTCCCCTCCCCAAAATAAAGGAATTAAGTGTTCTTTTATGTACATAAACATAGTTTATGGTATTTATAGTCTGCTGGAAAAATTATACCAAATCACACTTCCTGCCCAATGTAAACATTGACAGTTTTAATATTTCATTTCACTGCATCAAAAATTGATTAAATCACTAAAAGCAAGTAAGAACTTAGCTATCTAATTTGAATTTGAGACGTTGTGGGGTGCAAGGTGGGAGGGGACTCAGGATTGGGAGCTTGTGTGCACCTGTGGTGGATTCGTGTCGATGTATGGCAAACCCAATAGAGTATTGTAAAGTTAAATTTAAAAATAAAAAAAAAAATAAAATAAAATAAAATCATTCACCTTATCTTCTACTGAAAATTTTATATAATTTGCGATGGCAATCACAATTTTTTTTCTCTGAGAAAGTTTGAAGCAACTGAATTATTTATTCTTAAATGAAATGTCTGAAAATCAGTTAAGATAAAAATCCTCTGAGAAACATGAGATTTTGTATTAAATTAATATATTAGAGAATTATGNTGAGTGCCAAAGAACTGATGCTTTTCAACTGTGGTGTTGGGGAAGACTCTTCTTGAAGAGTCCCTGGGACTACAAGGAAATCAAACTAGTCAATCAGTCTTGAATATTCATTGGAAGGAAATATTCAGGAAATATTTCAGGATATGACTGACTGAATTGATCCTGTTTACTGTCTCTGTAATTTTGCCCTTTCCAGAATGTCATATAGATGGAATCATACAGTAATATACATACTGTGTATCAACTCCGCCACTCTGCTTCTAGGAATTAATCCTACAGATAAATGAAGATATATGCAAAAAACTTTTTGTAAGAGACCGGAAAAAAAAGATATCCATCAGTAGGGGCCACATTAAACAGCTTATGGCACATCAATATGACAAACACTGTGCACTCATAAAAAAGAACAAGGAAGCACTTGCTGAGCTGGTGTAGAATAAGCTCAGATATGTTGCTGTTCAGTCACTTGGTTGTGTCCAACTCTTTGCGGCCCCATGGCCTGCAGCACGCCCAGCTTCCCTATCCTTCCCATCTCCCAGAGCTTGCTCAGACTCACGTCCATTGAGTGATACCTTCAGAGATACATAGCTACATGAAAAAAAAAAAAAATCAACATGTATATAACAGCCTACCATTCGGGCAAAAAAGAAAAAATACATATATATTGTATTTATATGAGTTACGTCCTGATGGGAAAAACCTACTGATCACACTACCTCCAGAATGGGAACTGGAGAGGCAGCGAGACTTCTACTGTAGTCCTTAATTTTACTTTTTGAATTTTCAGCCATGTCAGTGTATTACATAACCAAACTTTAAATGTTTGAGAGGCTAGTAATTCAGACTGCCACTGGGCGACCTTGAGCGGTTGCTTGTCTGCTTCCTTAATGACAAGTCTCCATCTTCCGGGATTGTAAAAACCAACTGAAGAAAATCCTAATAATCAACTGGGGTGTATCTGAACCAACTGGTGATCATTCCAACGGGTACAATTTGCGGGGTTGTCAGGGAAAGCTTCTGAGGTGACATGTATTACCTGATGAGCGTTCCTGTAACACAAGCATTAGAAAGGGCCTGAAGTGCCTAAGAAACTGCCAGGAGAGTGGGATGAGCAATCACAGGAGGTCAGCAGTAAGCCCACAGGGTGGGGCAAGGAAGACCATGGAGGCTATTCAGACTGTGATCTTAATACAGGGAACCCCGACCTTTGACCTCCCCTCCCCAAGTGGCAACCCCTAACCGTTGGGAAAAAACCTTTCAGAGTTTTTCTAATTCATGCAAGTACCAAAGTGCGAGGAAAACTAAGTACATTTCCCCTGAAATTGTGTTTCTGCCATCATTCTGTCGTGTCTTCTTGCAAGTTGGTTTACGTTAAAGCCTACTAGTATTAAACGACAAAAGATAACAGAAAGTCCATTTGTTTTGGTTTAATAGACANCCAGTTTATTGTGATCCACACAGTCAAAGGCATAGTCAATAAAGCAGAAATAGATGTTTTTCTGGAACTTTCTTGCTTTTTCAATTTTCCCACGAATGTTGGCAATTCGACCTCTGATTCCTCTGCCTTTTCTAAAACCAGCTTGAATATCTGGAAGTTTATGGTTCATGTATTGCTGAAGTCTGGCTTGGAGAATTTTAAGCATTACTTTACTAGTACGTGAGATGAGTGCAATTGTGTGGTAGTTTAACTCCTCAGTCTCCTCCAATAAATTACTTAACCACCAAGTCGCTAAACTTAAGGCACAATAAGATTTTCATCATTCTCAAAGCACAAAAAAAATATTTCAAATCTGTGTATTTTGTCTCTGCTGTTCTTTCTGCAACAAATTTATATTTATTCATCCATCTAGTCCTACTAATCCTTCAGATCCCAGAGAACTAGAATATTTTGGTAAAGCCCTAGTTAATTTTCTTGAGTGTGTGGCATGAGTGCTACTTTATCTGTAATCCACACATCATTTGTATCCCTTTAATTACCCTTACAGTTTAATATTAAAGGTTATCTACATGATTCTATCAGTCTGCAAAGATTTTGATGGCAGAAGAAACAGTTTGTTCCATCATTGTATCTACAGTAAGTAAAACTTATTAATTAACTATGGAGCTTAACATACATACATATTTTTCATAATTCAATCACATGTATTTACTAGGTATCTGTACAAACTAATCCTTGTTCCTGATATAAAGATGGCAGTAAAATTATAAAACCCATTAAAGAAAAGTGGGAAGATTTAAATTTGGAATCTCTAAATTATCACTGGTTGTACAACCGTGGGCCCCAGTCTCTTCATCTTTCTTCTGAAATCATTAAGACATTCTTCCACAAAGGGCTTTTTTAAAACACTTACATGAAACTATAGCTATGAAAGTCAATTTTTATAGCTGTGTTTAAGTCATGTCTCTTTGACTTTATGGAATTCCTTAGACTTACACTAGACATAATTTGGATTAATAAATCCATAAACATATAGAAAAATTCAGTAAATTCCATAATATGATAGCAATATAAGATACTAATATTATGTGATGTATGTTAAAAATGGAGCCATTAGTCTTTCTTTAAAGAAAAAAATAAGGTATGAATGACAACTGTGAGTTGGGCATTAGGAGAATATACATTCAGTTCAGTTCAGTCGCTCAGTCGTGTCCGACTCTTTGCGACCCCATGAATTGCAGCACACCAGGCACACTGAAACCATTCTCACAGAAAACTAGTCAATCTAATCAGACTAGGACCACAGCCTTGTCTAACTCAGTGAAACCAAGCCATGCCTGTGGGGCAACCCAAGACAGGCGGGTCATGGTGGAGAGGGCTGACAGAACATGGTTCACTGGAGAAGGGAATGGCAAACCACTTCAGTATTCTTGCCTTGAGAACCTCATGAACAGTATGAAAAGGCAAAATGATAGGATACTGAAAGAGGAAATCCTCAGGTCATTAGGTGCCCAATATGCTACTGGAGGTCAGTGGAGAAATAACTCCAGAAAGAATGAAGGGATGGAGCCAAAGCAAAAACAATACCCAGTTGTGCATGTGACTAGTGATAAAGGCAAGATCCGATGCTGTAAAGAGCAGTATTGCATAGGAACCTGGAATGTCAGGTCCATGAATCAAGGCAAATTGGAAGTGGTCAAACAAGAGATGGCAAGGATGAACGTCGACATTCTAGGAAACTAAANGACTGGAATGGGTGAATTTAACTCAGATGACCATTATATCTACTACTGCGGGCAGGAATCCCTCAGAAGAAATGGAGTAGCCATCATGGTCAACAAAAGAGTTTGAAATGCAGTACTTGGATGCAATCTCAAAAATGACAGAATGATCTCTGTTTGTTTCCAAGGCAAACCATTCAATATTCACAGTTATCCAAGTCTATATCCCAACCAGTAATGCTGAAGAAGCTGAACAGTTTTATGAAGACCTACAAGACCTTTTAGAACCAACACCCCCAAAAGATGTCCTTTTCATTATAGGGGACTGGAATGATAAAGTGAGAAGTCAAGAAACACCTGGAGTAACAAGCAAATTTGGCCTTGGAATACGGAATGAAGCAGGGCAAAGACTAATAGAGTTTTGCCAAGAAAATGCACCGGTCATAGCAAACACCCTCTTCCAACAACACATGGACATCACCAGATGGTCAACACCGAAATCAGATTGATTATATTCTATGCAGCCAAAGATGGAGAAGCTCTATACTGTCAACAAAAACAAGACCAGGATCTGACTGTGGCTCAGATAATGAATTCTTTATTACCAAATTCAGGGGAGTATACATAGATAAGCGATAACTAGAATAGGTAAGATTCAAACAGGGAGGAATAACTAATTATATTTTCCTGGGGCTACAGGTCCTGCAGCACAATGTGAGTTTCCAATGCATCCAATATACAGTTTCAAAAAAAAGTGTGTGCTGATTCAATATATATGAATGATGGGAAACAAAAGACATATACAGATGCAAATAACAAGTTTCTTCTTAGTAAGATGGTAGTTACAAATGTCACTGTGCAACCTGATATGTAGCTAGAGAATAACTTACATGAGAACATGGAGAACCTAAAAGGTGGTGGCTGCAGAAACGGGGACTGGGGCTCCAGAGTAGCCACAGCTTCCTAATTTTTCACATAACAAAGAGTCTTCCTTCCATCTATGCTTTCACTTAAAGGCAATTTCTGACTCTGGATTATATCGATTTTATGATTTTACAGGGCGCAAGTAAGTGATTCTACTCTCCCCTTTCCTCTCAGGAGAGCTTCTACTTGTTCTGAATAATGATAGATTTGCTGAATATTTTAGCCAGATGTTTGAATGCACATTGCAAGTTAAGGCTGCATACACAGAATGGTCAGTGTTATAGTGAAGTTTTACACCAACAAACACAATCAATATAGGGAAGGATCAGAGGCAAGCTCATAACCAGAAGCTGAATACCCTTTTTGTAGTTGGCCTTAATGAAAATTAGGACTTCTGCTGACTTTCCTCCTGAATCACTGATTCATAAACAGCCTCCTTTCAAATCCCTGCAGTACCCTGTCCTCCAATACAGACTTGAAAGTTATCTTTCCACTTCTTTTTCACTGGTGTGACATCCCAATCCTTTGTGTAGATAACACACAACCTGTACACTGAACAAACATGTTCAGAAATCTTTATATTTTGCTTCAACTCACAGTGATGTAGCTTACTGCATAGTCATTAGACTTGGCAGTCATGCACCCAGAGATCTTAACAAAATAAGTAAATATGTATTTCAAAGAGACAAAAATGTCCAAATGAAAATAGTCAAACAAAACTTTACTTGGAAATAATTCTGACAACTTATCACAATTTCATGTATTTATCTTTTTGACTCAGCTCAATTAAATTGGAATTTAGCCAAGTTTGTTTTTTCAAAGAGCAAAGAATATTTGAAATATATATTTAGACATATCCCATTTCTTATACTAAGTCACAGCTAACTGGTCCAGGCTCTCTCTGCAAAGAGTTAGCTGGAAGGGCCCACTTTGCACTGGTGCCTGATGGCCTTCAAGAACTGATAAAATCCTGGTAAAGAACTGTCCAGAACTACAGAATTCTCACTGGGAATGCTCTCTTCCTTCTCTCTCTTAGCCTCAAACTACTCTTGCTTTTCCCTTCTTTAAACTACTCACTTTTGTGGAAGGAAGACGAATTGCTATTTACCAGACTTTTGTGAATAGGTATCATTTATTTATGTCCATGATAGAAATAAGAGTGAAGACACTCATTAGTCCAAATGTTTTTTACCAACCCGGTTATAGGCATTATTTCATTTCACGCTCCAGCAGTCCTCACATCTCCAGCATTATTTCCATACTCCTCAGTTCTCACACTTCACACACACAATGGCTAATCTGTTGCTACTAGCTATCCTGCTTTTCCTTACCACATGGCCTTTGTACACTTTTTAAAAACTAGAGTCCCCACTTTCTTCATCTCTTCAGCCCTCATCACTAACACATTCCTTTATGGCCTTCGTGTCTTTGTTAAAACATTTTCTCACTGAAAGTTACGTTCACCTATTACACACGTGTATACAAATTCAGGGACTCCTCTGTGGAGTTTTATCACACTTTTAGTTACTTTCAATGCTGTCTTCCCTGATATAGTGTAAACAGCGTAAAGTTAACTTCTTTGTCTTGATCAGAACTCTCTTTCTGAGCCTAAAATATTCTGAAATAAGATCTGTCTTACTAGCTTAATTATGTGTATCTGTGTAAGTGCTGCTTCTTTTAAAACAGTTCTTAGAGAAGAATTATATATAGGTCATCTGAAGTTTTAATTAAAAAACTTAAGACCTAACAATCTTGTATGTTAGGATGTCCAATTACCTTAAGAAAAACAAACACATATTTCTGTGAATAAACCTGTGTGAACTTCCTTTTAAGTTCGTTGTAAAATATTGCATTTCACTTTTCTTTGGATTCTCAGGAATTTCAGTTTATCTTTTTACTTGGTGAGAATACCTTCCCTAAGCTTTAATTTTCTGAGAGTATTTTTTTCACTCTCTATCATTATACTTCAGTTTTCTGCTTTTCCTTCTGCTCCTTCTCTTCCCCTTCTTTCTGTTTAAACTCCAAGCTTCACATTATGATCTGTCTGAATATTCTTTCTTTCCTTATCCTTGGTAGTGGAGTTATTTTGGTTGGTTTGTTGGATGTTTTGCCTTCACATCTGGGCATTTATTAAATGGTCATTCAAATATTTTGAAGTGTTATTTAAGGCATAAGTAACACATAAATAAGTTACAAATTCATAGAAAATATACATAAAGTAAATGTACAAACAAAATTCTTGAAAGATGACATTAGGTGTAACTCACATATATATCAAGCCCAATATCTATTATAGCAGCTTATACATCATAAGAGCTCAGCCACGGCTTGAAATTGAAAATTACAGTCCTTAAGGCAATCAATTCATTGCCTTGGCATGTGAGATGCAGGGAGATACAGAATAGATTGCCTAAATTACTGATTTCTCAGCTATGTCTCATGTTCTTCTTCACAGTATAAATGCATATATGAATCAGTATAGAGTCACTAAAATTTGTCAAAAACTCAAGACAGATGGGCATATATCTGAAACTGGAGGTCTTAGTAGTGCCTGGGTTTAGGTTCTATCTCCCTCATTTACGCTGTGAGAACTTTTAGTAATTCACCTCTATGAACTTAAATTTGCTCACCTTCAAAATGAATACTGTAATATAATCAAAATGAATTCATATTTCACTCAATCAGCATTTATTGAGTGTCTATCATATACATCAACTGATGTAGTCTTCACATCAGCTGCGTGGTTTGGTATCATACACTTTACAGAGAAGAGAAACCGAGGCTCAGAGAGCCAAAGCAATATGCCCAGAGTCACACAGTTTTAAAAGGAACATGATTTCTCCTGCTCCTTAAGTGCTCATTCAGAAACCTCCTTTTTTCTTTTTACAGGTTTCTGCACATTGTGCTCCCATAACAGCAACATGTGTATCCTTATTTTAGCATTAATATCACTTGCACTACAATTACATGTAATAACAATATGTAATACACATAGTATATGCCAAGAACTTTATGAGGTCCTTTGTAGTTAGTATCTAATATGATCTTACTATCCTATGAGACAGATACAATTTATATTTGCATAATTTGGATGAGGAAACTAAGGCACAAAAAATGTGAATTCCCTGAGATCATACATCTAACTTCTGGAAGAACTAGGATTTTAATCTGTATCTCTATCTGACTCAAATATTTGAAATTCTTCATAGTTCCTAAAATTGCTTGCCAAGAATTTTAAAGGACAAAATTGATAAACAAGAGACCCAAGAGAACAATTAGTCATGGTTATAGCTGCTGAGGAATATAATAAATAGGTATAACATCCACATTGATGTAGGTTTGAATAACACAGCCAAACAACGAAGGAATATGCTTTCCAAATTGCACTACTATCTCTATAAATTACTGTAAACACAGAATACAAAGTAGATCAGATGAGACCCGAGTAGTAGCATTAGGAGAGAAATTTTAGGTGTTCAGTAAGTATGTGCTGTTTGACTGGTTAATCGAAGTTTTTCTGCCCTATTCTAAGAGGGAGTCTCTGAGAAATCCAAACAATCTAGCTCTTTGTCTGCAAATAAAGACCCCATTCTCCTAATGCAATGAATGAAGCTATGAAATATCAATTTGATGTGGATACTTCCACTTGGCCTGTTAGATCTTGCTGGTTGTAGGCAGAACTTAAAATGGAGGCAATGACTTATCTAACTGGATGAAAGTTTGCAACATCACCTATTGCTAGGAAACGTAGACACCAATTTATAAATTTGGACATATTTTTCAAAGGACTTGAGAGATTTAAATTCTTCCCAAGTTTTAATAACACTGTGTACAATGAAAAATATTACCCTTCTCTATGACTGCATTTTGCTTTAACCACACAGAGACTTTATTCTTCCACTGGGGAAACATCCTCCCTTATTGGAGTTTCATTTGGGGTCTTTGTGTCCCATGAGTGTATGAGGGTTTTGGTACAAGAAATTTCCATTGCTGCTCTAACAAGAGGAATATAATGTATTTATTTATTACAACAATAAACACAGCTGTAAAATGGACCATAAAAATAAACGACATGAAAATTTCTGTAACTAATGTGTCAGCTGTAATTGAGAAATAAATTAAAAGACCCATCTGCTTCCCACCATTGATTCTACTGTTTTCTTCAGTACTTAGGATATTTAAAATGAAGTCGGCATTACTCACACTGATTTTCCACTGACAAAAATGTCGCATTGATATTGACTGACTTAGTAATATAATTTTGCCAATCCCTAACATAATGTTGTTGTTTCCAGTACACTCAAATCTAATGAGTATATGAACTCTCTGAATCATAAACAGTATTTTCTCTTCAACTTATACTATTAGGTTTTATCTGTGTCGGTAACTAACAGGCTTTTGAGTAATAGATGGAACAGTAATCTAATCTATCAATATGGTTATGACTTCAGAGAGTAGAAATAAATAAGGAAGTGAAAAACAAATAGATGTGTTTCATGTGTGTTAAATCATGCAATATAAATTTTGTGCTAATTTGGTTTAATGATGAGGGTCAAAATAACTAGCAGTTACTGGACTGAAGTAACTACATCACACATTTCTCCTCGTTTTTAAGAATCCCACAATGAGATAGTATATATCAGCTAAGAGAAACAGCAAGGATTTATTTTTTTTCAATCAATTCAAAAATTAACCCTTTCTTTCATGCTAAAACCATTTTTTTCCCTTAAGCCTCCAGGCATATTCATGTCTCAGCCCAGCAAATTTTTTGCAACATTTTTGTGAGACAATGGGAATGAAATGCCATATTTGCACATGCTTTTTATAGAAATAAATCATTTTATTGTAACTGTAAGAGAAAATATAGCTAAGAGAAACAGAATAGTCACCCAGATATAACAACCCCTAAGAGTTCCTTGTATGTGTACTCCAGTTATCATTGTTGTATAAATAATCACTATAGACCACAGTGACTTGAAACAATGACAACATTTATTTTGCTGCAACATTCAAAAGTCTGCAATGTGTGTGAGGCTGGTGGTGGGTTCAGCTCCTCCTTGTTCACTGCCATGGTTTGGAGTGTTTTAACTGCTGGGACTAGAACCATTGGCAGACCTCCTCGCTCAAATGTTGGATTCTCTCTGTTTCTGGAACCTAAGCTGGAGCTATGGCTGAACAAACTACATGCCCTTTCTATGTAGCTGTTTGACTTCTTTGTGGCATAATAATTGTGTCCAGGGGGAACATTAAACTTTATTCAGACTACACAAGTGTTTCTATTGTCTTATTCTCTTTTCCAGAATCCAATCCAGGATACCACATTATCTGTTCAGCCTACTTATTCTCTTAAAATCTTTAATAGGTTTTCGGTTCTCCTCTGTATTGTGTGATGTTGATACTTTTGAAAAGCATTGGTCAGGTAATTTGTTGAATGTCCCTCAAACTGGTTTTCTCTAGCTTCTCTGGAAGGTTAAATTGAGGTTATTCATTATCAAAGGATAACACAAGGCTGTTATGTCTTTCTCAGTACATATTATCAAAGAGCTGATCCTGTTCATACATTTTGTAACATGTATCAGGTGATGTTTACCAGGTTTCTGTTTTGTAAAGTCACTATTTTTCCCTTTGTGGTTAACAAGTGGTTTGGGAAAGATGCTTTGAAGCTCTGGAAGTATAGTATCTCTCCTTAAACTCTGCCCTCTAAATTTGGCATTTATTGGTGGATCTTGCCTACAGCAATTATTTCTGTGCTACCTTATGTATTGCCTTTACATTTTAGCCTTGAAAGTCACACTGTCAATTTAGTCACAGTTATAGCCCCTCTTAAATAGTGAGATAAGATGTATTGGCTGGCCATCTCTAGAAATACAATCTACTGTAGGCACTTTCAGTATTTTTTCCTTCTGCCTTTACAGTTTCTTTTTCACACACACAAAAAAGAAATAGAGAAGTGCTTTTGTATGATTTATTTTCTTAGTAAGATAGAATAAGGATGTTTTCATGTCCGTGAATGTAGATGGCTGTGATGATTTATTTATTTGTGATGATTTAAATATACACAATATAAAATTTATCATTTTAGGTGTGTAATTCAGCGCCATTAAGTACATTTGCAATGCTCACAGTTATTTATAACTATCAACATTATCCATTTCCCAAACTCTTTCATCATCTGAAACAGAAACTTTGTACCCTTTAAACAATAACTCTTCATTCCCTTCAGCTTCTAGTAACCACTACACTACATTCTGTCTCTATGAATTTGCCAGTTGTCAATACTTCATATAAGTGGAATCACACAGTATTTGTCCTTTTGTGTCTGACTTACTTTATTTGGCATGATGTTTTCAAGGTTCATCCATATTGTAACATACATCAGTATTTCACTTCTCTTTAAGGCTGAATGCTATTCCATTTTAAACATATACAATATTTTGTTTTTCCATGCATCTGCTTATGGAAATTTGAGTTCTTTCCACCTTCTGGGTATTGTGAATAATGCTGCCATGAACACTGATACATATTTATTTGAGCCTTTACTTTCAATTCTTTTGGAAATTACCCAGAAATGTAATTGCTGCATCCTATAGTAATTTCTGTGTAACTTTTTGTGTTGTGCTAAGTTTTCAGTCATGTCCGACTCTCTGCTACACTATGAACTGTACCCTGCCAGTCTCCTTTGTCCATGGTATACTCCAGGAAAGAATACTGGAGTTGGGTTGCCATTTCCTCCTCCAGAGGATCTTCCTGACCCCGGGATCAAACCCAAGTCTCCTGCGTTGGCAGGCAGTTTCTTTAGCGCTAGCACCACCTGAGAAACCACTGAGGAATCACTAAACCATTCACACAGTGACTGTATCACTTTGCTTTCCCTCTAGCAATGAATAAGTGTTCCAGTTTCTTCATGTCTTTACCACCATATAAGTCTTCCAATGGTGGGGGGGGTGATATCTTATGGTACTTATGAATTACATTTCCCTAATGACAAATGATGTTTTCATGTATTTTCTGGCCATCTGCATATCTTCTTTGGAAAAATGTCTATTCCAGTCTTTTGCTCATATTTTAATTTGGTTGTCATGATGACATTTAATGGTTACATGTGTCTAGTCGTTCATTTGTGTCCAACTCTTTGCTACCTCACGGACTGCAGTCTGCCAGGTTCCTCTGTCCACGGGGATTCTCCAGGCAAGAATACTAGAGTGGGTTGCCATGCCCTTCTCCAGGGGATCTTCCCAACTCAGGGATTGAACCCAGGTCTCTTGCATTTCAGGTAGATTCTTTACTGACTGAGCCACCAGGGAAGCCCAAGAATACTGGGGTGGGTAGTCTATTCCTTCTCCAGGGGATCTTCCTGATGAAGGAATCAAACAGGGGTTTCCTGCATTGCAGGAGGATTCTATAACAGCTGAGCTACCAGGGTTGCATAGCTATTAGTTATTAAACCAGGAGTATCTTTCTGGACATATAGACACAGAGACCTGCCCACAGTAAGCAGACTAAGAATGAGGCTGCTAACTGAGCTTCCATGGCTGACCCAGGCTCTGTTCTGCACATACCCATTTACAGCCTGGATCACACTCCAGTCCCTCTGTGCTGTCTCTACTCAGCCAACACTAGTCCTCTCCCTGGGTCTCACTGCTGAAGCCAGAGTTTCAGCACCCAGCTCACATATGTACCATAGATGCACATCTCTGGCTGGGGAGGGCAGCAAGGTAGCCAGGATTATCTATGCTCTTTTTGCCTTCTGCAAATCAGCTGCTGCACTCTCCTCTGAGCCTCTGAAGCTCCCTACCTGTCCCAGTTGATCTCCCAGGTTGGAAGAGGATTCCCAGGGTGAAAGAATCTTTACTCTTTTGCAGCTCCCTCCCTTCAGAGGCAGAGGTACTGTTCTAATTTTTTTTTCTTTTGTCCTACCTGGTTACTTGGTGATCCTTCTTGCAGGTTTATGAGATCTGCCAGTGTTCAGTAGCTATTCTGTGAGAATTATTCCACATATAGATGTATTTCTCAGAGGAGCTGAGCTCCACTTCCTTCTATTTTATCATCTTACCTCCATTCCAGGTTATATGTATTTGAAAACATTATTTTTCATATTTCTCATGTGCCTGTTGGCCATCTATATGTATGTCTTCTTTGGAAAAAGACCTATTCGCATGCTCTGCCCATTTTTTACTCAGCTTTTTTTTTTTTTTTTTGCTGTAGAGTTGTGTGGGTCTATTATATATTTGACATATTAGTTCCTTACTAGATATGATTAGATATATGATTTCCCAATATTTTGCAAATATGTGAAAGTCTACGAATTGGAATAAAAACTAAGACATGAATTGCAGGCTAGATACCCTCATCCCTTCTGCTATAACAGACATATCATCGTATATCCTGATATTAAAGGTTAAAAAAAGAGAGAAAGAGAGAAAAAATAGGAGAGAACTTCAAAATGAGGCCAAAAATAGAGTTAAGGAGGATCTTACTGTGTTGCCTTGGAGAAAGCCAGAGAGAGAGATGCTGTTAACAGAATTGCCCAAAAGTATAGCAAGTCCATGAGGAGAAGCAGGGGTTAGGTGGTTAGATTTTCTTTTGGGGGAAAATATGTATAATGCAATCCACACCCAACACCTTACAGCCCAAGTGTGTCATCTCCTTCTCTATTGCTCACTCATGCTTTTAAAGTGTGTTCTTCTGGATCCAATTTTCCAAGCTAACCTAGCCATGGAGAGACTGTATCACAGATTTCATGACCAGCATAAACTGTGAAGTTTTGAATGACTGGACATGAAGTTATGAGGTGGGAATAAAAACTTCTCACTTGTGTTAATGTTAAAGCATTTGCTTCCTTAGCCCCATTTTATAGACGGAAAATAAAACTAACCCTGTGTGTGTTTTGCCTTCTTAAGTAAGTTGCAGACCAAACATATCTTGATTCCAAATCCAGCTCATCAACTGGTCTGCTTCTATTCATAGGTACATACATACAGTCCATTTCTTAGTTCAGGACTAAGGCGTGCACACTGACATCCACCTGGACTTGCAGGCTAAATCTTCAGAGCCCTGTGAACATCTAAACTTGCAGAGTCCTGTGATGGTCTAAGTCACACGGACTGAGCTTTCAGGTATGCAGAGGTGTCACAATAGCCCAACTGACTGACCTATATGCTTATATCCACCATTGTCTCCTAGCTGAGGGCAGTCCCTTCATAATCAGTGAAATGGCCTGGAAACATTAAGCATTGATGAGACTCTTCTCAGTGATGCCATACTTTTCAAATTTAATGATGGAAGAGGGGGAGAAAAGCAAAAAGGAAGATGATTACTTTTCCTTTGCTTTGCACTTTGATGATCAGAACTCACTTTTTATTTAAAGTTCTCTCTAGGGCATCAAATAATCTACCTGACACAATTAAATGATGAGTCATCCTGTCTTCTCTGTCTTTTAACAGTCTTGTCCTTGGCAGCTTATAACTTAACCACGCAGTTTTCTTCCATATCTATTTGAGCCTGATAGAAGCAGGAATTATACATTGTGGTGATTGTAGCAACACGAGGCTGCCCAGAAACTGGAATTCAGAGTAAGCAAAGAATGTATCAGGTTTCAGGTAACAGAAGAGACCCAGAATAAACTATGAGGAGCAGGCATGTCTGGAAGAAATTTGTGAGTAATATCTTTGTGAGTAATATAAATATCTCACTTGGAAGTTACATTTTGGAGCTACTCAGTTTTATTCTCTTTTGTATATATGGTTAAAAACTTGAATGATTTTTTTATTTACACAACTAATGTAAGTCTATTCTACAAATACCTCAACTACAATTTTTTCATACATGATTCTCTAGATTCTGTAGGTATCAGGCTTCTGTAAGACTTCATTTTCAATATTTCTAAAGCCCAACTGGATGTAGTTGTACAACTAAAGGGATCTGTAAGATGCCACCTTAATACTTTTAGAGATATCAGAAAAACTATGCTAGTCACATCCTTGGTTTCTTGATGATGGCTTTGATCTTAACAGCAGTGCTCTGGACTCTTCTCTCTCTCTCTGTCTCTCTGTCTCTGTCTCTCTCTCTCTCTCTCTCTCTCTTTTTTGAAGTTGCTTCAAAAATCACACATTTATTATTCTACACTTTCTGAATATCAGGAGTCTGGGCATTGCATAACTGGATCCACTGCTTTAGAATGTTTAACAAGGTTGCAGTAAGTTGGCGGCAAAGTCTGGGGTCTCATCTAAATGCTTGACTGAGGACAGATCTACTTTGAAACTCACTGAGTTGTTGGCAGGATTCAGTTCCGTACCTTGAGTGTTGTTAGACTAAGTGCCTTAATTCATGCTGACTGTTGGTTGGAGGCTTTACAAAGTCTCAAGCTGTGTGAACTTCGGCAGTATGGAAACTGGCTTCATCAAAGTGTAAATGCCTAGTTGGCAAAACAGAGATTCTGATAGCATGGTAGAAGCCACAGTCTTCTGTACCCTAATCATGGAAGTGGCACCCCGTCACCTTTGTCATGTCCTATTGGTTATAAGCAAGTCATTAGACTACACTACAGGAAAGAAGATTACCCAACAACGTGAATACCTGGAATGGGGGAATAATTAAGGTGGAGTATTCTAGGGTCTGTTTGCCACAACAATTATGCAGTTATTAAAGGTATGAAAAGAGAACTATTGATATATAAACTGCCATGTACTTTCTAAAGACATGATAAAAAACACCTGCAAATTTCTTCACTGTCCAATTTCTTATTTTGCTTTAAAGAAAAAGGAGTTAGAATTATGGATGATCTGTTACATAATTTATGCAACAAAAACTATATAGAAATTCTCTCAGCCATACTCAAAAAGGTCATATAAATACATCAAAAACATGGGCAGCCCTAAACATTTTTAAGCAAATTAACTTTTGGTGTGAATATTAAAAAAAAAATCTACGAAATCCACATATTAAGTGCCAATTAGGAGAAATTACCTATCAAGATAAATGTTTCACAGAGATTTAAAGGCATCTGTCAGTAACATTGTATTAAAGGGCAACTTTACAAAATACAAGCCTGAATATATATTTTCTTGCAAAAATACAATGTTATAAAAATTAGAACAAGCAGTATCTATATTCAGAAATACTGGATTTGGGTTTGGTCCTAAAGGCCATACAATTTAAATGTTTAGAGATAGTATCATTTTATAATATTGCAACCATCATATTTCTGAGCTCTCTATATTTCATTTCAAATCTGTTTGTAAATAGAATTGTTCTGAGCTTATCTCTGCTTTGGTGAATCTTATCAAATTCAGCTAATAACAGCTTACCTTTTCAATAGTCTGCCTTGAGACTTCTTCATGCAATGCTTTATGTTCATATGGTACATTTTGCTGCCTTCACACTGTTATCTGTCATAACCGCTAGTATGCCACTACCTAAACCAAGGCACATGGTGAAGCCCAAACTCAGTTGGGGGAGGGATTTACATTCTGCAAACCCTGTGGCTATGGCAGTAAGGAAAAAGTGTGGATCTGTTACATAGTAATAATAAAATGGAAAGTAAATAATTAACCTACCATTGTATTAGACTCAAGCTGGGTCAAAGTCTTATCCTTGGGAACAGAGACTTGAAAACTTGCTTTTGTCAATATCATCTATACAGCAGAGCACAACCATTCCATATAAGATTTGGGAAAAGGAAGCCTGTCTAAAGATAAAGAAAACTGAAGCAGCTTTTATTTGTCTCTGAAACAACTATATCTTTACTATATATTATAATTTTTAATCTTTAGCTAGTTCAAGTGATACAGTATAACTTGAAACCAAATGTGCTCAACTAATGTGGAAAGGCAGGGTGCAACTGAAGCCAAAGTCGTGAATCAGTTCCCACAGAGACCAGCTTCCCAGCCCCAGGCCATCAAACTACTTGGTCTCTTTAATTTGCTTTACTTGTGAAACTCAATGGAGGGAGTCTCTGAGTGAGCCCATTGTCTTGGGGAATTGGTATCTTCCACACAATAGCGTGTGAAGACCACCCAAAGGTGAATGAATAATTCAAGATACCATCACTCCATTATTAGAAAAGCCATTCAAAATGCACACACTACAGGGAACATGAGCAACTTATTAAGCACGCGTTGAGTCTATTCTTTCTGGGTCTAGATCCAGCATGGTGATTTCAAAATTATTGAATTTTTCTTGTGTATTAAAAAAAGCCAGAAAAAGTCATAGAATGAAAAGGGAACAAAAATAGTTTACTCAATAAGTTCAAATGCGCTTTACAGGCAGCAAAGATTATATCTATAAAAACACTGAAGGCTGAGGTTGGGGTTGACTGAATCCTTTCATGATATACATCTTTACATGAAAGCTTCTGCAGTTCTTCCTAGGCCAATGGGTTAGGGAGTTACTCAATGGGTATTCATCACATTAAACCCAATAACTTAATGCAGTATAATGTAGTGAATAGAGAGGATCCTCAAGTTGTCCTATCTTAAGTGATAGTAGTTCTCTTTGGTCTTGGATTGGGCAGAGCACTTTGTGTACTTTCCAGAGACTCTAGACCTAGTGCAGGAGCCATGAAGTCAGAGCCAGCTTAAGGGGACCTGTCATGTGTGGGTATATGTACATGTGATGGGGCTGATGAAGTTTGCTAGCTACAGAGTCCTAGCAGCCAAATTTTAGAATGGGTCTTTTTTCTTGATGTGCACTTTAGAAACTTTTATTCCTACAAGTAACACTTCACTATTTACAGAAAATTTCTTTTTCTAGGTCTAAATGTCAGAAAACCAATCCTATTATACTTGCCAAGCAAGAGGCAGGGAGTTTCATATAATAGCACAGAACGTACTGATTGTGTGATGATTGACTTTTCTCATCACAAAGACAGAATGAAATTGAAAATGCCACAAAAATAATGAAATATTACTATGAAAAACTCAACAATTCACTGTTCTTATACAATGTTTCTTCTAGTAGTTTCATAATCTCCTTAATTAATGTAGAAAACAAAAATGCTTTACTTGGTTAGTTCACTCCATACCAAGTATAGGAATATTAGTCTCAAAATTGGAAAAATATGAGTTTGAATATAATAGCATGACTTACTAGCCTTTTCATTTTAAGTCTGATTTTATTATCTGTTAATAGGAGATAATAAGCCTTTTTTTTTTAACTGTTTTAAGGAAAATAAGACACTACGGGAATTTTTTTTTAGCATAGTGTCTGGCTATAGCAAATACTTCTTTTGCAGTTACTATTTTATTATATTTTATTTTAATGTGTAATTAACATTGCGTATGACTATACCCTTGTTGAAAATTAATTTTTATATGTAGAAATTAAGTACATTACCCAATGGCATTTATCTTTCATTCATTCATAAACAGATATTTACTAGACTAGGTCAGGTCTATTCCCAATCAGCCTCTGAGTTTTTCAGTCATGTGTTTATCGAATTCTAAGTTAGAAAAGGTCTTCGAATTAGTTGATGTAGTATAAACTTTCACTTTATAAATGAAGAAACAAAGACCTCAAAAAACAATGTGAATTATTTTTCAAGAGAATTAAGCTGGAGAGTGACAGCTGTAAGTAGAATCTCTGGAAGTCTGTTGCAGTAATGCCCCTCATCTGTCGCTGCCTCCCTAAGTCCATGCCCGCGTCTTCGGTAGTCTGTCACAGTGGCTCTGGGTTTAGACCTGTGGCTTGCTTTGGCAATTAGACAATAGAAATCTGGCACATAAAGAGGCTTCAAAAAGAATCGTGCACTGGAAGTTGAAGGCTTCCCCGATGGCTCAGCTGGTAAGGAATCTGTCTGCAATACAGGAGACATAGATTTGATCCCTGGATCAGGAAGATTCCCTAGAGGAAGAAAATGTCTGCCTACTCCAAGATTCTTGCCCGAAAAGTTCCACGGACAGAGGAGCCTGGTGGACTATAGCCCAGAGTGTCAGACATGATTGAGTGACTAAGTTGGAAGCTCATGTATGTGGAGTGATTCCTCCTAAAAAAAAAAAATAAGGCAGCATTTCACTGTCTTGTCCCATCAATTTGTATGTATCTTGGGATCTTGCTACTAAGATATAAAGAAGTCCATCTACTGTAAATAAAAGACTATGAGGGGAGAGACACCAGTGATCCCAGGTATTCCAGACATCCCAGTCATCCTAGCCAAGGTCCTACCCCAAAACAGCTAAGCCATAGCCCAGAAAGTAATGTGTAATTCACACCAATATAAGAAGGTGTTCTTTTTTTTTTTTTAAGTCACTCTGTCATAGGGAAGTTTGTTAAAAAACAAAATCAAATGGCTATAGAATTAATTACAATTTACTTTGTGTTCTACCATCTAACCTGGTGGTGGTTTTTTCACTAAGTCATGTCTAACTCTTGTGACCCCATGGACTGTAGCTTGCCAGGTTCCTCTGTCCATGGGATTCTCCAGGCAAGAATACTGGAAAGGGTTGCCATTTCTTTCTCCAAGGTATCTTCCTGACCCAGGAATCGAACCCTGGTCTCCTGCATTGCAGGCAGTTTCTTTACCAAATGAGCTGCGAGGGAAGCCATCTAACCTAGGGGCTGAAATTAAAGATAGGCCTTCCTATGAGTTGACTTCCCAATAATTATTTCACATTAACATAAGTGGATTAAGGGTTTTATTTATTTTTTTCTCACTTTTAACTCCATTTTATGCACCTAAGCTTAACTTTCATAAACAGGAAGCAGGTACAGGGGTGATTATGAGTTTCTTTCAGACTCTAGTATAAAGGAACAAATCCATTGCTTCCACAACTTCTAAAAAAGCAATTGTTTTGAAGAGTTCACCACAGGTTCAAATGTGAAAGTAAGAATATACTCTCAGACTTCTCACACACCCTAGGGTCCAGGAATGCCTAGCAGAAAACCAAAGGTAAAACCTAGAAATAACGCTACTTAAGTAAACATTAGTGAGCAAATCTAGACTACCTGCACTGTCAAGATCCAATTTTTCTTCAAAGTAGAGAGAAGATAAAAGAAAGATAATTCATCTATTACAGTTCTATGAGAAACATGTTGTGACTGCTATGATATTCCACCAGAGAGTATCTGCATCACACAGCTAGATCTGAAAATAATGATTCTGCTACATGTCCAGCATTAGGAAAAACACTATTGGGAACAGGATTCTAGATCTTGGAAATGACTGTTACTTGGATGCATATATAACAAGGCTATTTTAAAATTTAATATTCCTTTATAAACACTATATTTTGGGTCATGTACCATGCTGGCCAGCAGAATAACAGGAGGTAGATCACAGTCTCATTGACCCTGGTCTACTTAACCTTATTGGATAGATGAGGCTGACTACAGTTTAAAGATAATCATCACCTGAAGCATCAAAATGTCATTACCATCTGAGTAAAACAGACAGTGAATACAAGAGGAATGCAACTGAAGACATGTCTGTTTGTTGGGGAAATTATGGAAGTACTCATAAACTGGTTCAGTTAGCCCATTCTTACAGGAACCCACTTCTTGAACCCTTCAATTTAGTCTTGGTGATAATCAATTTCAGGTGTCTGTGCTTAACTACTGCTGAACTTCTTATTTCATCTTTGAGCATTAGAAAAGTTGCAACTGTAAGCTCCTGTTTTTAGATCTACCATTTTGAGTGTTCAAATATCAGCCCTAGAAGCTCTTCCTCAACTCAGCCTTAGCATGGTGATAATTGTGCTCCCACTTGCATACATGCNTTTTTTTTTTTTTAAGTCACTCTGTCATAGGGAAGTTTGTTAAAAAACAAAATCAAATGGCTATAGAATTAATTACAATTTACTTTGTGTTCTACCATCTAACCTGGTGGTGGTTTTTTCACTAAGTCATGTCTAACTCTTGTGACCCCATGGACTGTAGCTTGCCAGGTTCCTCTGTCCATGGGATTCTCCAGGCAAGAATACTGGAAAGGGTTGCCATTTCTTTCTCCAAGGTATCTTCCTGACCCAGGAATCGAACCCTGGTCTCCTGCATTGCAGGCAGTTTCTTTACCAAATGAGCTGCGAGGGAAGCCATCTAACCTAGGGGCTGAAATTAAAGATAGGCCTTCCTATGAGTTGACTTCCTAATAATTATTTCACATTAACATAAGTGGATTAAGGGTTTGATTTATTTTTTTCTCACTTTTAACTCCATTTTATGCACCTAAGCTTAACTTTCATAAACAGGAAGCAGGTACAGGGGTGATTATGAGTTTCTTTCAGACTCTAGTATAAAGGAACAAATCCATTGCTTCCACAACTTCTAAAAAAGCAATTGTTTTGAAGAGTTCACCACAGGTTCAAATGTGAAAGTAAGAATATACTCTCAGACTTCTCACACACCCTAGGGTCCAGGAATGCCTAGCAGAAAACCAAAGGTAAAACCTAGAAATAACGCTACTTAAGTAAACATTAGTGAGCAAATCTAGACTACCTGCACTGTCAAGATCCAATTTTTCTTCAAAGTAGAGAGAAGATAAAAGAAAGATAATTCATCTATTACAGTTCTATGAGAAACATGTTGTGACTGCTATGATATTCCACCAGAGAGTATCTGCATCACACAGCTAGATCTGAAAATAATGATTCTGCTACATGTCCAGCATTAGAAAAAACACTATTGGGAACAGGATTCTAGATCTTGGAAATGACTGTTACTTGGATGCATATATAACAAGGCTATTTTAAAATTTAATATTCCTTTATAAACACTATATTTTGGGTCATGTACCATGCTGGCCAGCAGAATAACGGGAGGTAGATCACAGTCTCATTGACCCTGGTCTACTTAACCTTATTGGATAGATGAGGCTGACTACAGTTTAAAGATAATCATCACCTGAAGCATCAAAATGTCATTACCATCTGAGTAAAACAGACAGTGAATACAAGAGGAATGCAACTGAAGACATGTCTGTTTGTTGGGGAAATTATGGAAGTACTCATAAACAGGTTCAGTTAGCCCATTCTTACAGGAACCCACTTCTTGAACCCTTCAATTTAGTCTTGGTGATAATCAATTTCAGGTGTCTGTGCTTAACTACTGCTGAACTTCTTATTTCATCTTTGAGCATTAGAAAAGTTGCAACTGTAAGCTCCTGTTTTTAGATCTACCATTTTGAGTGTTCAAATATCAGCCCTAGAAGCTCTTCCTCAACTCAGCCTTAGCATGGTGATAATTGTGCTCCCACTTGCATACATGCTAAGCCCTATTGTCTTCCTCCTGGGGACTTGTCATTCTTTATTCATTCTCACTTCTCCACATTTTAAGGTGCCTTTATCTGAATAATGCCTCTTGAGTACTTATTTTCCTCCTCATACTAGGATTGCTTATTTTTACACAAACCAGTGGAAATTCTATTGATCTTTACCCTTTACTCATAATTTTTTTGGGGGAAAAGAGCTTCTAAAAGATATACATGACTTTATATATCTAGGAACTACCAGAGAATCTCTTTAGTCTTATAATGCATTTGGCTGTTAGAATTTAAATGTCACAGCTATCTAGCAGTTACAAAGATAAAAGTGTTCTGAGAGCCTCTTCATTTCTCAAGATATTTGTTGAAGCTATTATCCTTAAATAGTATTGGAAGCATTATTTAACAGTGCACTGACTCCTGCGGTACAGTCCTTTCTCAACATGTTTACATTTAATATTATAAAATGATATATATTTTTATATTTACATATGTATATTATATACATAGGTGTGTGTGTGTATGTATATGTTGAGGAAAGTACAGAGTAGAAATGGAATGATGAGGAAATGATTATGTAGGCTTGTTTTAGCTGTAGGGAAGAAAGTATGTGTATTTGTTTTTGGAACATAGGTTTGAAGACTCAAGCAGGTTCCCTGGTGGCTCAGAAGGTAAAGAATCTGTCCACTTTGCAGGAGACCAAGGTTTGTTCCCTGGGTCAGGAAGATTCTCTGGAGAAAAGAACGGTTACCCACTCCAATATCCTTGCCCGGAGAATCCCATGGACAGAAGAGCCTGGTGGGCTACAGATCATGGGATAGCAAAGAGCTAAACATGTCTGAGCGACTTTCACTTTCACTTTTTTTGATGACTCAAGCAGGCAGCACACCAATTTACTTATGGGAAAGGTTTTGTTTACTCATTTCAAAACAGATAGCTGTTAAAGGTTCTATTCAGCTATCCCCAGATGTGTCACATCCTCTGATAAATAGGCACTTTTTTATTATAAGCTATAATATGCATATTTATTCAACAAAAGCATGCAGTAGGTGCTAAGATGGCACTAATGCTACAGTAATGAACAAAAGAGAGGCGGACTTTGGCTTCACGGAGCTTAAAGTATAATAAGGGATGTATTTATATATTTTCTACTGGGAGTATATTTTATTACATCTATTTTAGGTAAAGTTCTGTGCTATATGGAACTCACTCACAAAATAAGGGGACCTGATGTGATGGTGATTTTCCTGAGAATATTAAAATTATAAATGCTCCGAAAAGTAAGTAGAAAAGAAAGAGGATGAAGTAGGGAAGAGGAGGAGTCAGTAAAATCCAGAGAACTTTTGAATACGGGACTCCTGCAGCAGGAGAAGTCATGGCACATTTGATGAAGTCCACACTGGCCAGTATGGCCAGAAGGCAGATGAGAATGGTCAGAGATTAGTCCAGAAAGACAGACAAGAGCCAGATCATGCAGTGCTCCCTTCATTACATTGACAGATTCCGGTTTTATCCCCAAAGTGATGTAACCCTTTGCATTTGAACTTGCTGGAGTTTGGAAACTTCAACACATTACGTATGTAAAATACAGCAAGGCTTAGCTTTGAATTAGAGCATACCTCAAACTGGCTTGCATGAATAATGCTGTGAATTTTCTCTCCTTTTTAGACGTCTTTCCCAAAGGTACCCTAAATTTTTATCTGATACTTTTATCTTTATAAAATTCATCAAGAGAAATTGTCCTTGACTGCCAGAATAGACTGGCAAAGAAAAAAGAAAAGGAAAAAAAAAAAGGCTCCATAGAGCTATCTTGTCTTCTGTATGTCTTTTGTTCTTAAGACGCTAGTTTTCCAAATGCACTGCTTTGAGGTTGAGTACTAAAAGTTCAAAGACGATAATCATGGAAACATGATGAGGGTGGTTGAGATGAGTGGGTCTCAGTGAGAAAGTAATAGGTATTAAAACCTGGAGGAGAATTTAATTGTTTCCCCCACTCCCACTCAAAATATTCCCATGGCTGATGACAGCCATGTTATGCCTGTTAACCTGAATAGAAATGGATGTTTAAATGCATTAAATATTAACTTGAGGATAAAAAGGTGAAAATTAAATGTACCCCTAGATGTTGCTAAAGTCAGCACCTTGAGGATCATTTCATCTGAGAAAGTGGCATCAATTAAGGACAGCATTCTCCACTGATTCCAATGATGGTGTTGCTTTTCAAAATTCAACTGGAACTATTTTTCTCTCCAAACAGTCTTTCCTTTGGATGCAACCTGACTTCACCCACTTCCTTTATTCCCTGGCAGGTGTTCTATCAGTGCTGCTTCCCCCCGCAATGTCCTCATCCTATCCACCTGCCAAGCGCTTTCTTTTCTTTTTCCTTTTGACTTCCGTTGATTACTTTATGGAAGTGAAATTGTGCAGAGGCAATTTTCTCAAAAATTGAGCCTAGGTATAACATGTTATATCAAGAAGAACTTCGTAACCTTCAATTCTATTATACGACAGAAGAAGTTCCCAGGAGCAACAGTAAGAGGCCAACAAAGTAAGTTATTTAAAACTCAACTGGACAAAGTTTTGATGACTGTGCTTTCAGGAATTTCCTAGTTTCAGTCACAAGACAATTAAAAACACAAAAGAGCATAACAGGATTTTCTTCTCAGTTTTTCTCTAAGCTGAATTCTATAATTTCTGCTGATCAATTATATTAAGAGACAACAGGAGTCTCCACTTTTCTGATGACAAATTTATCAAGAACAGGAAGAAAAGATGGATAAGGGTACTAAGAGTCATTAACTCATGAATGAATATCTGAACTCAGAGTTTAGATACGTGAATCCTAATTTTAGCTCTCTTTCTGATTGTGTGATCAAAGAAAAAAATTGTAAGGAAACAAGTACTTGAGTCCTGTTAACATCTTCTGATAAACAGATTTGATTATTTATCACTTATGTAGTGTCCATCCAAAAAGTGTTCAGTTCAGTTCAGTCCCTCAGTCATGTCCGGCTCTTTGTGACCCCATGAACCGCAGCATGCCAGGCCTCCCTGTCCATCACCAACTCCTGAAGTTGGTGACGCAATCCAACCATCTCATCCTCTGTCATTCCTTTCTCTTCCTGCCCTCAATCTTTCCCAGCATCAGGGTCTTTTCCAATGAGTCAGCTCTTCCCATCAGGTGGCCAAAGTATTGGAGTTTCAGCTTCAATATCAGTCCTTCAAATGGGACTCTCAAGAGTCTTCTCCAACACCATAGTTCAANTTCTCTTCCTGCCCTCAATCTTTCCCAGCATCAGGGTCTTTTCCAATGAGTCAGCTCTTCCCATCAGGTGGCCAAAGTATTGGAGTTTCAGCTTCAATATCAGTCCTTCAAATGGGACTCTCAAGAGTCTTCTCCAACACCATAGTTCAAAAGCATCGATTCTTCAGCGTTCAGCTTTCTTTATAGTCCAACTCACACATCCATACATGACCATTGGAAAAACCATAGCCTTGACTAGATGGAACTTTGTTGACAAAGTAGTGTTTCTGCTTTTTTATATGCTGTCTAGGTTGGTCATAACTTTCCTTTCAAGGAGTAAGTGTAAGTGATCTTAAATTAGTATTTTTTTGCCATTAGAAGATTAAGGTGATTTCTCTCCTATCCATTTACTAGTTCCAACTACTGTTACTGGTACTGCTGAAGCTAAGTTGCTTCAGTCGTGTNTATTTTTGTGTCTTAACACTTATTCTTGGTGGCATCTGTCAGATATTAAGAGGGATTCAAAATGGGAATTGTTTCAAATATCCTTTACTTAACCCAGTGATCTCACCAGGGATTTAATAAATCTGTCTAGAAAACTACAATTTAAACTCCAAAATGACCTACAGAAACGTAAACCCTCACTTGCCAAAGGCTCTGGTAGTGCTGTCTTCCCACGGTGGGTGGTGCCATGAGCCTGAAGCCCAGGGTAGCCAGCCTTCCCTTGAGACAGGCAGGCAGGGCGGCTGAACAGACAGATATCCAGGCCAGCCCAACGGTTTGTCCCTTGGAGCAGGACTGCCAAGCTCAAGGATGCATAAGCCTCCTTTGGCCCCCATGTTCAGCTATCCAACCCTCTGTCTTCCATCTGCATGAGGTTTAAAAATAAAGCTTCCAATGTCCAAAAAGAGAAAAAAGAAGGAAGGAAGGAAGGGAGGGAGGAAGGGAGGAAGAAAGGAAGGGTCTTGGGCCCTGCATCAGATCTACTAAATCAGAATCTGCCTTTTGAAATATTTCCCAGGTGAACTATATAAACGTGAGACACTATAGCTCAGGTCTAAAGCAGTGGTTATTCTGGATAAACCCTGAAACCACTAGGGAGCTTTAAAATACACTAATGCCTGATTCTTACTCACAGATGTACAGGCTTAATTAATCTAAAGCTGGCCTCCAGCATAAGTAGTTTTTAAATCTCTGCAGGTGATTCTAGTATACAAATGCTGATTTTTCAATCATTGGAGTGCTTACCTCCCTACCTAGAGTGATTGTTTCAGATGTAGGATTTCAATCTAATTCAACCTATGAAAGGCTAACCCTGAACATTTGTCTGATCTGAGGAAAAGATGAACTCTTTCAAGCTGAAAGTGAAGCTATAGAATTTAGAGCAGCTGTACACCTCTGAGGACGAGTATCATACCTGCCTACATGGAAGAAACAGAGCTGAGAAGAGAGATGGAGTAAAACAGGTCTCGGTGACATTTTTCAAGCCCCATTTTAAGACATCCCTTTATCCATCATAAGCTTTTTAAACTTATAATCATTTGGTTGATTTTTCTATTTTGTGCAACAGAAAGTGGTTTATTTGATCAACTCTGACCCAAGGAACCTTTTGGTGGACTCAATCTCCACAAGAAAATACTATATCAATCCATAACAGTTATATAGTGAAACCTATTGTATTCTGATTCAGTGTGCATGCATGCATGCTAAGTCTGCTGGACTCTGTTCGACTCTTTGTGAACGTACGGACCGGAGTCTGCCAAGCTCCTCTGCCCTTGGGATTCTCTAGGCAAGAATACTGGAGTGGGTTGCAGTGCCCTCCTCCAGGGGGATCTTCCCGACCCAGGGATTGAACGTGCTTCTCTTTTGCTTCCTGCATTGGCAGGTGGCTTCTTTACCACCAGCACCACCTGGGAAGCCCTCTGACTCAATACATTTGCTTTATAATTGAGAAGACTAAGGACTACAATGGATTGGGGAAGAGCTCCCTGCAAGTGAGGATCAAGGATGGTCAATAGGACTGGACACAGAACAGCAAGAGTAGAACCCAGTGTATCTACAGAATACTTGCCCTTGCCTATTTGCAATTGTCTTCACCTCATTGATATTTCTTTTTTTTTCCCACTAAGTGCTCGGATTTTTTAAGATATTTGAGTTCTGAAGTTCATAACCATTTACTAAGTTTGCAATTTAAGAACAAACAACAACCTGGAAGATGAATATACAACAAATGGAAATCTTTGATCAAATAAATTTAAGTGCTTTTTAATAATGTCTGCCTCTTCTGGGAGCAGACCAATTCACTTAAATATCTAGTAAATGCTTGAGTGAAAACACCTGTTTCTTGAAAATACCTATTAATGTAACAGCTCTGTGAATTGGAGTTTTAAAGTAGAGTTAATGTATGTAATATGACTATACATACATAAGAACTTTAACTTAAAGTTCTTAAGAGAGGGGATGGCTGGATTCAGTTTCTTCCAACCCAAACCCTTAAATAAAATGAATTATTTAGGAGGTAATGATCTCATGGAGTAGCGTATCCGTGGGGGAGTAGATGAAGTAGGGGTGGGAGTAAAAGCCAGCAAATTATGTTGATTGATGAGTGAGTCACCACTGTTGGCAGCTGGAGTTCCATCCTGTTGGGATAGCTGGGAACTGGGGTTGAGGGTTGTCCTTGATGTGTTAAATGTCCTCTAGTTCTGGTCTGCTTTGCACATTGCTGAGCAAACTCTCATTTCACTGCATGAAATTCTTATCCAGGGAAGCAGAAACACACAGAGCTGAAAGCTGTCAGTATTCCAGGAACTTTCCTCTGCAGATGGTGGATATTTACCAGTGAGGAAAATGGATAAGGAGGCCACACAGAAACATTGTGTGTTGTAGGATGAATCACAATACATTTCTTCCAACTAGGGTCTCAGGTAAACTTAATAAAAACAATTTGGGAATCATAAGAAGGTAGATACAATGTAAGTTTTATGTATACACATACACACACACACACACACACACACACATATATATAAAGCATTCTTCGTAAAAGAAGACTGAGAACTCTGTCCTTCCAACTCATCAAAAATGACGGGGTTTGGAGAATTAAGACAAAAACAATTTGCAACCCTTCTACATGGTCATTGTCATGCATGAGTGCTAAATCACTTCAGTCATGTCTGACTCTATGCTCCCCTACAGACTACAGCCCTCCAGGCTCCTCTGCCCATGGGATTCTCCAGGCAAGAATACTGGAGTGGATTGCCATGTCCTCCTCCAGGGGATCTTCCCGACCCAAGAATCAGACCCCCACTTCTAATGTCTCCTGCATTGGCGAGCAAATTCTTTACCATGTGGTCTGGGGCAGCAGGAACCAAATAACCCTGCAAATATTTAAACAGAAACTTTGAGTTTGATACGCTTCCAGTGAATGTTTCTCCTTTTGTCCAATACGTTATATTATAAGGACTGTGCCTTTGATGTTAAAACATATCAGTATGAGAACACGTGTCTCTCAACCTACAGGTTTGTATTTGTAATAAATTCTGCTGGAGGACTTGAGAATCAGTGATCACCTTCTTATCCCCAAGGTGAAACTCAGATTGATCAAATCAGTAAATTTCACATACCTAGGTAAGCAAATAGAGAAGACAATGGCACCCCACTCCAGTACTCTTGCCTGGAAAATCCCATGGACGGAATAGCCTGGAAGGCTGCAGTCCATGGGGTTGCTGAGGGTCGGACACAACTGAGTGACTTCACTTTCACTTTTCACTTTCATGCATTGGAGAAGGAAATGGCAACCCACTCCAGCATTCTTGCCTGGAGAATCCCAGGGATGGGGGCTGCCATCTATGGGGTCACACAGAGTCGGACACGACTGAGGCTACTTAGCAGCAGCAGGTAAGCAAATAGTCATTTGTTTGCTGACGTCAATTTTTGCACCTTGGTGGATGTCATTCAGAGAAGAATGGTTCTGTTCTATGCTATATGCTTAGCTTAGTACAGTTTCAATAATTAGTAGGGGACAGTAATTTTTGACTAAATATAGTTAGTGGGGCTCAAAGTATTTATGTTAATTCCCACCAATACTGAAATAAAATATCAATTTAGAAAAAAAAATTAAGTACAAATTGAATAAAAATATAGTAAAATAACTAAAGGAAATCAGGTTAATAGTAGTATTTGACAACTTCCCTACAGGTTTTTTTTTTTTTCAGGGCCTATTTTAGTATACCACTTATAATTTTGTATCTTGAATAACACTGATTTATAACATAATTATAAGGAGTTTATGCCAACATTTAAAACTAACCTAAGCAAGCTACTGAAAAAATCCATGAAAGTTAAGATATGTAAATAACTGTGGCATAGTCTTTCAGTGGAAAACTCTATAGCACTGAGGATGAACTGTCTAGAACAGCATGCAAAAAGAGAGCAGGATCTCATAGACAGTGTTAAGTGAAAGAAGCCAGACAGAATAGAAGGCATACTATAGCAACCCATTTACGTTAAGGAAAAAAGTTGTACAGTTAATCTATAATGTCATGCATAATACCTTTCTGGAAATGGTGACTGGAAAAAAAAGGAAAGTTTCAGGTATGCTAATAATGTTCTATTAATTGGTCTGAATGTTGATTACATGATATGTTCAGTTTCTTTTAATTTTCATTTTGGACACTTGTGTATACTTTTGTGAACATACATTATACATAAATATTATCTGTTTATCATAAACAGGTAGAAAATATCATTTATAAAATAGAAAAAAAAAAATTGCCTAATAATTATTTCACAGCACTTAAGGAACAACTACCCTAGAAAACTGGAGACCTGTCTTCTGATTTCTTTCTCAATGAAAGTGGAATAATTTCTCTCCAGGTTCTTGGTTCCTCTCCTTTTTTAACCTCTTAAATCACTATTAATTGTTACTTTAATTAACAAACTGTTGAAGTACTTGTTATGAATTATTCTTTAATATACCTTGCCAGTAGACACAACCCTCCCATTTTGATAACTTTATTATATATCTCTTAATTCTGAATTACAGCCATGGATAAAATTAAAACTTCTACCTTGCAAAAGGTGAAGTTCCCAAATTGTTTCCCCGGTCATATTTAATGAGTGTTTGAAGCCTGAGCACCTGGAATAAGTAATGCAAATCTCTTATTTTCACTTGTTTCAGGTGGCTCAGAATGCATATAGTGTATTTTTTTTAATTATACAATATACTGAAACCAAAAAATGTTTCAGTCTAGCAAGGGAGCTTCTACCTAAGTCGTTGAAGATATTGGATCAGTAACAACCTATGAGTATATGCTATAGTTTACGTTTGATTCAAATTAGCTTTGGGGATGCATTTCAATGTGGATTATGATATAGAATGTTAAAAATAAAAATATATATATATTTTGTTGTAAAGGTAATGATGTATTTTCCCCATTCAGGTTATTTGTATTGAATTGTTTCATCAAAATAATTCATTAATTGATTATTATGAATGCTGAAAAATTCTTTTGTGATATGTATTGTTACATGTGGTAACTGAGAAACATATCTTGGGAGAGTTCTTCACAGTTGGACATGTGTCCTTGGTGCTAATAAATTTAAGGAGATAGTCCTTGGATTCCTATCCCAAAGGTTAAATATACCCTTCTGTTTTAAAGACACTACTAATCATTTGCGGCATAACACAAGCATCTTCCCAAGGACTGCTGCCTATAGGTCTCTCTTTTGGGCTCCTAGCATTTAAACAGACTTTATTCAATTTGAAAGGACATTGTGGGGGAAATCTGGTTTATTGTCCCCAGGAAAATCAGAGACAGAACATGCTCTTACCAAATAATCTTGGAATTTCTCAGTATCTATTAACCCTCAGCATCCCAGGCATTTTTCTTAAACACAAAATACAGCAGTTTGCTCCAAATGAAGCAGGTCTAAAAATTATAACCCTGAAAAGAAAACAGCTAAAATAACAACAACAAAATTAAGGAAACAAATATTCTATCTCTAGTAATTTCAATCATGTCTGATCAAGAAGCAAGTGAGCTAACTGACATGAACATGAACAAAATATTATGACATTTATAACAAGCTTTTCAACAAGGGAGAAATTTTTTACTGGATATTTAATATATATCTTGATTTGATTTGTTGAGAAGGTATAGAATCAATGATTCCTATCAATCAACAAAGGATGCTTAAGTAATTTAAAGATTTACTAATGGTTCTCCTAGATTTAATGATCCCTAAATTTACTAATCAAAGGATAATTTTAGTTTCAAATACCATAGAGTAGAAGAAAAACTAAATTGTGTCAAGTATGGTGGAAAAGAGGGAGAGTAATCTTTTAAATTACTTTACCGTTAGATTTTTAATGTAAACAGAAACTAAACATCATTTATCTTTGTGCTTTCACAACTGAAATGCAGTCCCCATGAGGGCATGAGGTGGTGTGCTAGGGACTACTAGAAATCAAAGACGAAAACTGCCTCAGCTCTCAAGAAGATTTACCTTCACTTAGAAGATTTTATACATAAAAGTTTATTTTACATTAGAACAAACATGGATAGATTTTGAATTAAAGTGAGGGATGTGCTTAAATTTCAAAAAGTTAAAATTTGTGATTTCATACAAGCACGTTGATCATTGGAGAATCCATAGACTGTGCCTGGTTTAGACTTTCATTGGTTTTTGGCATTAGGCTTGTCTGAGAGCAATTGCTCTACAAGCA
Organism: Neotragus pygmaeus; assembly: GCA_006410875.1. NCBI lineage: Eukaryota > Metazoa > Chordata > Mammalia > Artiodactyla > Bovidae > Neotragus > Neotragus pygmaeus. Next base: position 115,247 of record SJYV01022289.1, read on the forward strand.
CAGAGTGACCTGCCAACCTCCTAACCAATTTTTAGATCAGGAAAAGTGAGGCCCAGAAAACTTAAATGCCTTGCCCAGGCTATGCCACTGAGGTCCTGCCAGTAGCAGGACCTGACCTGGATCCCCATGTATCTCTAGGGCTCTTCCACTGCTGTGGCTTTGGGAGGGTGCTGACCACACATCTGCCCCACTCTTGGATCCTGCAGTCTAAACACATTTTCTGGAATGTCCTTTCATAAGTATATTGATCTCTAGGAAAATGTTGCCCTGTCTCAGATTTTAGACTCTGTTTATTCACCCTTGAAATAAGGTACACTTTTGTTCGATTATGTCACTAGTAAGAACATTCAGTTATTATTATTAAACAGATGTTTGCGAGTTACCCATCACGTGTTTGGCTCTGTGCTAAATGAGAGGAATTTCATAGGGCTTAATATATTGTCTAGACAAAGAGGAGAGAAGAATGAACATGAATATTTTCAATTGACATTGTTTTACATTTCTGCTTCCATATCCTGACCCCACCAGGAGTTTTAATGGCAAGAAAATGGCAACCCACTCCAGTATTCTTGCCTGGAAAATGCCAAGGATCGTGGAACCTGGTAGGCTACAGTCCATGGGATCACAAAGAGTTGGACACGACTGAGTGACTTCACTTCACTTTATGTATGGCCTAGCCACTCTTGTTGTAGGGCCTTTTACCCCTCCTTAAGCCTTCCAAAGAAAGTAATGGCTAGTTTTTATGTTGTCCCCGTATCCACAAAATACATCCACAATAAATACAGAATTGAAGCTGTGGAAATGAGTTCTATTTGCAAACATGTAGCTATCAGTAATGGGAGAAGGCAATGGCAACCCACTCCAGTACTCTTGCCTGGAAAATCCCATGGAGGAGGAGGAGCCTGGTAGGCTACAGTCCATGGGGTCGCTANGAATTGAAGCTGTGGAAATGAGTTCTATTTGCAAACATGTAGCTATCAGTAATGGGAGAAGGCAATGGCAACCCACTCCAGTACTCTTGCCTGGAAAATCCCATGGAGGAGGAGGAGCCTGGTAGGCTACAGTCCATGGGGTCGCTAAGAGTCAGACACGACTGAGCGACTTCACTTTCACTTTTCATGTTCATTCATTGGAGAAGGAAATGGTAACCCACTCCAGTGTTCTTGCCTGGAGAATCCCAGGGATGGGGGAGCCTGGTGGGCTGCCATCTATGGGGTCACATAGAGTCAGACATGAAATGAAGCGACTTAGCAGCAGCAGCACCTATCAGTAATAAGCCTTCGGAGTGTAGTCTTGGTGGTCCAACCAAGATTCAGTGCAATTTTGTTTGTTGTTTTCCTTTGTTACCATGGATCCCCTTGCACTTTGGTAATGTGTTCTCTCCTCTTGCCTTCCATCTGGGTCCATATGAGCACAGGACAGATATTAGCAACCAAAACCTGGATATCTAACAAGCCCCAGTAGAGGTGACCCATTGCTGTCCTAATCATCGAGATTTTTCTCCTTGGGCTCCTTCTGTGAGTCAAACCTAACCCTATGGTCTTTCTAATGCTCCATGTGATCCTCTGTGATATTGAAGGGACATATACCTTGTTGAAATCAAAGTTATTCACCTAGAGACTCTGGAGAAGGAAATGGCTCTATATTTCTGAAGCAAACTTAACATGTAAAGTAAAGCCTTTGGACAGAACAAGTGTTTGTAAATATTTTTAAGTGGAGCTTTCGTTTCAAAATGTATCTCCATTTTGCTATGTATTACATTTCTCCATACTTGGAGAAGGCGATGGCACCCCGCTCCAGTACTCTTGCCTGGAAAATCCTATGGACGGAGAGGAACCTGGTGGGCTGCAGTCCATGGGTTGCTAAGAGTCGGACATGACTGAGTGACTTCACTTTCACTTTTCGCTTTCATGCATTGGAGCAGAAAATGGCAACCCACTCCAGTATTCTTGCCTGGAGAATCCCAGGGACAGGGGTGCCTGGTGGGCTTCTGTCTATGGGGTTGCACAGAGTCGAACATGACTGAAACGACTTAGCAGCAGCAGCAGCATACTCAATATCTTACTTGAAAACAACAGAAATAAACCAATAAATATGGATAGCATGTTTTCACCTTTTCCTTTTGATTTGTTTTATGATATTATGATCTCCCAATGAGTAGCTTGAGGTTATGCTAGATTCCTATTCTGTTGATGAGCAGTTGTATAATTTCTCACAAAAAGTCTTTTTGTCTATTTGGGAGATTAGAATAACTTCTGACATATACTTGATATGTTAAAAGTATTATTTGTATTTTTATTATCCATTAGTTACTTCACTGATCTAATATTCTGTGAAATGGAGGGCATAGTCACCATTATCTCATGCTACTGAGGGGAAGGCCATTATTCCACCATTTTACTAAATGTCTAGGAGTAAATGTATGATGGGTGATATGGATGGCCTGAAATCAAAATTGGGCAAGGCAAATGCTGTGTTTTTAAGACACATATGTCATAGAGCCAGCAGGCATGTAGACAAAAAATCTCAAGAATGTGATTAGTGAAAACTATTGCCACCATAACATTTTATACACACAATAATTTTATGCAATCAAGTCTAAAAAAAAAAAAAAAAAAAAAGCCAGAAAAGATTTACTGCCTGAATGAAGAATTAAAGGAAAAGAAATAATATAGTGGATCTTACAAAAAGGGGAGGAATGCTTTCCTGCAAAAGGAACAACTTGTATGAAGGCATGGCAACATTCAATAGTTTGCATCATGGTGCCTTTCATGCAAGTTTGTGGTAAGAGAAGTACGATCTCTCTTGCAAAGCTGCTAAGTCGCTTCAGTCGTTTCCGACTCTGTGCAACCCCATGGATGGCAGCCCACCAGGCTCTCCCGTCCCTGGGATTCTCCAGGCAAGAACACTGGAGTGGGTTGCCATTTCCTTCTCCAATGCATGAAAGTGAAAAATAAAAGTGAAGTCACTCAGTCGTGTTCGAGTCTTAGCGATCTCATGGACTGCAGCCTACTGGGCTCCTCCATCCATGGGATTTTCCAGGCAAGAGTACTGGAGTGGGGTGCCATTGCCTTCTCCGATGCAATATTTTAATGCCATTGCTCATGGTCAACTTCACTGCTCGTTGCATAACATCTTTTTCCCCATTTCTAAGTGTCTGGGCTTTGAATAATACATTAAGCCTCTGAATTGCCTTCTCAAGAAAATATTTGATATTCTTGATTTCAAGCCACACTTCCTTGGGTGAATCATTCTGTAGTAGCAAAATGAAACAATTTTGATCATAGTAATAATATTGTAAGAATAATCAAATGCAATTGACATTTCAAATAAAAATACATCATTCCAGTCTGCATTTCTGCTATTGTACTTTTAATTTTAATGTGTTTTTTGTATAACCTAGAATTTATGAAAGATTGCCTCTGAATATGGTTTAGTTTAGCACTTAGGGTTACCCTCACCCTACAGATTCAAAAGGAAGGCAGATTAGACCTTTTTTTAAAAAAAAAATCAGATTATATTCAAACCAAGCTAGAGCTAAAGTAATGAAAGCAGGTCATTCATAAATAAGCATATTAAAAATATTATTGTTGTTGAGGCAAAGCTGAACTACTGTAAAACTGTGTGTAAATAACTTTTATTAAATGAGAAGTTCAACAGTATAGTAATTTTCTCAATTTCCTGAAGCAAAGAAGATAGAATAGTCTCTTGCCTGTTCATGGTTCAGTTCCAGCTCCTTTGGCATTTCACATTATTTTTATCTAGACAGCATCTACTAGGCTTGTCAGTGAGGTTACAATGATTATTCTGAAAGTATGTTTGAATATTTGATACTATTTTTAATTACTCTTTGTTTGCTTTGTTGAAATGTACAATGCTGTCTTTGTTTCTGCTGTACAACAATGTGAGTCAGTCATAACAATACTTGTATCCCCTGAGCCTCCCTCGCCTGTCCCCGCCCTACCCACCTGGTCATCACAGATCACAAGTCTGGCCTCCCTGTGTGATACAGCAACTTCTCACAAGCTATCCATTTTACACATGATAGTGTATATATGTTGAGTGCTATTTGAAATGGTTTGGGAGGTAACGAATGGTCCATGGAATGGGAGAACTAGAAAATCCCCCAAGTCACTTATGGCAACACTGGTTAATCTTCCTTCTATCCACTGTGAACATAGTGAGTCTTCCTGGTGGTTAATCATTTATTGTAACTGAACATCTGTATATGCGTCCTACATGGAACCAAATTAAAGATGATACTCAGGCTTTGTGACAGTTTGCACCAACAAATTGGGATCTGATATCTCCCTCCTGGCTTCACACCCTTCATGTCCCTGTGGAAAACAAACAAAAGTTTGTTCCCCAAATTGGAAGCCTGCGGAAAAGACTGAGCGTTTGGAACACACAAAGATAGCCATTTCCCTAGAGTGTTTTGTTTTAGGTTAAAATGTGCTCTATTAAAATAAATGATATTAAGTGAGAACTCTAGCAGCCATTCATAGTTTTAGATGAATAAGTTTAATCAGATTGAGTTCTTCTCATTTAGCAATTCAAATACTTTATGTTGCATTTGAATCATCCAGAGGGCTCCTTAAACATGAATTGCAAAGATTTCCTTCCATCCTGAACTCTGTAAATATGGTGTATTGCTTGACACGTTGTGTCCCTAGCAAAGTTTCCCAGTGATGCTAATGCTACTGGTTCAGAATGCACTTTGAGAACTGCTGATTTACCTGTTAGCTGATTAAACTGATCTCCATGGGTTGTTGAATGACTGCTGGCTTTTGCCCTTCCTGAAGGCATGGAGCAAATAGAAATGTCACTGTTCTTAATAAGGAAAGGAAGTCACGGCTTAACAAGCAGGACAAACTAGGGTAAGATCTAAATATAGGCTGGGAGCTTGGAGTGATAAAAAGCAATGAAAGACTACTGAGAGGCTGAGTGAATGGACAGCAAACGTATGATAGAATCTAGAAATGTACATGCTGCTGCTGTTGCTGCTAAGTCGCTTCAGTCGTGTCCTACTCTGTGTGACCCCATAGACGGCATCAAAGTCAAGTTCACCCATAGAGGGATTTAACCTAGAGCTAGACATGTAGTACATCAAGAAGGACAATGGACATTAGTGCCCACTGTTTCTCTATCGTCCTTCTTGGTTTTTTGGAGCCGGGAGCAAGGGGAGTTTCATTGATTACATAGTTGTGTGAGGTCCTGAATCTCCGAAGTCTCCATTCAATGGAGCTCAGGTTTCTGAAATGACAAGAAAGGTAACACAATGCCACTTCTTAAGTCCTAAGTAGTGCAGGTTTGGGGTAATTACCAGGCTGGGGGAGTCATTGTACTGACAGTTTCATAGACGACAGAATTTTTCCTCATTTGTTTGCTATAATCCTGGGACATAGTTCACAGGCCTCTCTCCTCCTAGCTCAGCAACAATGAGGTCAGCTCCAGACCTGAAATAATTCTGAGCTTCCTAATTAGAGAATTTCCAGGCAGACAGGAAGAAAACTGCTTCCATCTCCTTCTGACGTGGTCAAACTCTATTTGTATCGATGATTTGGACTCCAGTATTGAGAGTCTTCTCAGAAGCTAGAAATCTGAAAGAAAGGATGCTACCAGGATGATTTTAAATTCAAATAAGCTTGTTAAACAAAAACGCAACATGGTGGTAGAGACATCAGGAGAAATGAAGACTGACAGTTTAATTTCTCTAAATACTATAAGCAAAATGATGTCAGCTCCACTGACTGGTAGGTTGCCTGGACTGAGTGTAATGGACTATGATGGAGAAATATAATATTAAAACATACCTTTATAAGATTTTACATGGAGAAACTGGGAGGGACACTTCTGGATAACAATTCCAGGGTTTTTTGTTTGTTTGTTTGATTTTTCTTTTTTCCCAGGTCTGCTTACAGGCTGAAACAGATTGCTTTATTTACTACTTCCTAAAACCCTAAAATGATCCTTTCTGTTTTATCCAAGTGGCTCTTGTGTCTTCTGTACATCACCGCTCATACAGTCTTCCAAAAGTGACAGGTACATATAAAGAATAATTGCCTCAAAGCTGGCAGGTGCATATAAAGGGCTCATGCCTTCTCTATTTAGAAGCACCTCAGTTTAACTTATCAAACACTTGGGGTGCAAGAGATCTGACCTAATTAAAATGGACCAAAGATTATTTACATGCATGTTTAAGTTTTGTTTTCAAGACAAAACCTGAAATCTTGGAATTAGTTTTATAGGCCAAATTTTCTTAAAGCAGAAAGCAAAATCAGTTCTGCAGACAGAACACTGGAATCTACTTCGTGAGGGAGGAGGATAAAGTTAGGAAAGCCAGGTGTTTGAAACTTGTATTTAACTAAGTTTGAGGATAATTAGAACACCATGCTGTGAATGAAGTCATCTGTGGGGTGGCAGGCAGAATCTATAAAATATTTTTCTAATTTCTTTTACTGCACATTGTAATAATAATAACAGGGATTAAGCTAAGGGCTTCACCTAAGTTACCTCTAATATTTACATGACAGGTAACCTATCCTAATAGATAAGACCCTGATGCTGGGAAAGACTGAAGGCAGGAGGAGAAGGGGATGACAGAGGACGAGATGGTTGGATGGCATCACGAACTCAATGGACACAAGTCTGAGCAAGCTCTGGGAGATGGTGAAGGACAGGGAAAGCTGGCATGCTGCAGTCTATGGGTTCGCAAAAAGTCAGACATGACTGAATGACTAAACAATAACAATAGCAACACATAAGCAGTGAAAGGGAGAAAAATATACTTTCTTATACAAGGGTAAGCACGTGTTTAAACATTAATAATGGCATTAGTGTTGTTGAAATGAATTTCTAGGGCCAAGATGGAACTGCTTGTTCCCAGGGTGCCATGTCAGCAAATCAAAACTTGGGTAAGTCTTGTGCCTGGTAAATGCTCCACCCTGAGTCTCCTGCACATAAGTGATGCAGTAGGACCCACCTCCAGTTTCTCTGTCTCCTGTCCCCTACCCTCCCTCCCTCTCTACCCCTCTGCTTCTCATTTTCTTTTGCTCTCTATCAGTCTCTTGGTTTGGACCATTAGTCTCATCACAGAACAATAAAATTCCCCTAGTCCCTTCATATGAAGAAGCTGAAAGAGTGAGAAAAAATAAACTTCCAAAGGGATGAATTATATTTCAGGTTATACAAGTTAAATTGGATTTTAACACTTCCAGTATAAGGAAAATACTTGCAGTTTTGCCATCTGGAATGGCAGAGGTGTGAAACAATGAAAATAGACTGTGTGTGTAGGTGTGAGGGAAATGACGCTGTTTGGGAGGGGCTATTTTCTGCCTGAGCTAGAATGAGAGAAAAGGTAGAGTTGCCTCAGCTTTTTATTCTGTAGTCGTACGCCATTTATTATTCACTGTATCTCCCAAGCCCCGTGTGGCTGAAACCAGGGCTCCACAGATGATTACTAAGTTGTGCATACTTGCTCAGTTGTGTCTGACTCTTTGCAACCACATTGACTGTAGCCCCACCAGTCTTCTCTGTCCATGGGATTTCCCAGGCAAGAATGTTGGAGTGAGTTGCCATTTCCTTTGCCGAGGGTCTTCCTGATCCAGGGGTTGAACCTGTGTCCCCTGTGTCTTCTGCATTGGCAGGTGGGTTCTTTACCATTTAGCCACCTTGGAAGCCCTGAGGTCAATTGAGTCAGGGACAATTGGAGCAAAAGGGATATTTTTCCAAGGCTGACAGCTCAGAAAATTGAAACACTCTTTACTCTACAAATATCTTTCTCATAAAGGTATATTTTTCATAAAAGAATTTTTGCCTTTGTTTCTAGTTTGGACAGAAAAAGGGGAAAAAAAGAGTTGTAACATGAAAGGATGATTTTCAATCTTGTGATAACCTGGCCATCTTTGAAGTCTGAGTGTAAATTCTGTTATCCCCTTTGTAATCTAAATCTACATATTTATCCCTAACAAACAGATGACAATATTCTGAGAAGTTCAGGCAGTTATTTCGTTTTGAACAGGTGACCTAGTTCCTGATGAAAAATCTTTTCTCATTTGCTTTGGGGTGATGCATGTAGTAGTTTCCCAGTAAATGTTTATTTAGTCACTAAATGGTTTGTTAGTATGCTATTGTTGTTTGGTCGCTAAATTCTCTCTGACTCTTTTTTGACCCCATGAACTGTAACCCACCAGGTTCCTCAGTCCATGGGATTTCCCAGGCAGGAATACTGGAATGAGTTTCCATTTCCTTCTCCAGGGAATCTTCCCAACCCAGAGATCCAATCCAAGTCTGCTGTATTGCAGGTGGATTATTTTACCACTGAGCCACTTGGGAAGCTTCTAGTATCCTTTTGCTGTGTAACAAATTACTGCAAACTCAGTGATTTAGAAAATAGCCAATTATTGTCTTAAAATTTCTTTGGATTAGGAGTCCAGGTACACATTAGCTGGATACTCTGCTCACGGAATCACCAGGCTGAAATCAAGATATTGGCCAAGGAGTTAATTCTTATCTGTGGCTCAGGATCTTTTTCAAAGGTCACAAATTGTTGGAAAAGTGTACTGCCTTGCAGTTGTATTGTTCAGATCACATTTTCTTTCTAGCTATCAACCAGAGATAGCTCTCTGCTCCTGTAACTTGACCTCAGTTTCTTGCCTTGTGGCTCCATAGGTAGCTCACAACAAGTCGATTTGCTTTCTTCCAGTTAGCAGGAGGGCATCTCTCTGACTTCTTAATTCCTCTTAGTCTCCTAAGAGGAGGTAACATAATATAACATAATGAGGGGAGTGATTGTACTATCTCCATTTGCCATACATAACATAAATGAATCGAGGCAGTAACTATCCATCATATTCATAGGTTCTGCCTTAGAAGAGAAGAGGATTATAATCAGGGTTGCAGAACTTGGGGCCAGGAAAGAATTCTGCTTACCACAGGTGGGAGATAGTTTTCCTCTTTTGTGATGAAAAATATGTATTTGATTGATGTATGAATTTCATGTGGCTTAAGACATGGTCAGGTTTGAATCAGCCATCATGGTTAGGCTATTTTTACATTTTCAAAATCTCTCTTTGCTATTAGTATACCAATGATTACTAACAATATTGCTAGTAACTTGACTAATTTAGTAAAAATTATCACCTCACCCCATGGCACAGAAAATACTGGCCAAACTTACTCACATTTGCACAGATGGTTTGGTTTCTGAAATAGTTATATTCTTGGTCATGGGGAAGACATCTTTATACTTATGTTCTTTTCTCAATTATCTGTTGAATTTTGGTAATCATTTGTTAGAAAAATAATCTCTTCACATGACACACACATACACACACAGCTTTGCCATTTACAGAGGGCAAATGCCATTTATAGATGGCAAATGCCATTTACATTTACAGTCTTCCTATGTGGCCCTAAACCTTTATAACTATTAATTGGCTATTGATCATCAGAACTAAGGTGAGACAACATTTTGTAATAGAACATAATAAGTATACTTTGTCTAAAGGTATCCATGTGGTCATGTATGTACCAGCCACCACAAGAAACACACATTTAGATAAAAATAATCTTTTCTACAGAGGCAAGGATAATGCTCTCATTTTCTGAGGAGAGCAAGCCTTCATTAGTAGTAAGATATAACTTGCCATTCTCAGAACTTTTTGGCATCAGTACCTATGACCTTGAATTATTTTAGTTAACAATAATACCTCTCTCACTGCATTTGTCCCTCTGTAGCTTCTACTCAAGAGGACAAGAGTACATTTTATTTTATGTCTTACGTCACCTCTCAGAAAGTTTTGATTGCTATCATTGTGCCTATGGACAAACATAAAGGAGTGACCTTGAAGGTTTCAAAATGATTCTCAAGTCAGGGTGAACAGACTGGAGGAAGAACATGGACTGCCCTCAGCTCCTCCAAAAAAGCACACCTTCAGAAGACTGGGCAAATTGCTATGACGCCATATAGATTCTCTCTCCAGACTAATTTCTATGTTTCCAGCAGCCCTTACTTTCAGTAACAGAGCAATAATTCCCTTGTTGTTATTCAGTGGCTGAGTCATGTCTGACTCCTTGCAACTCCGTGGACTGCACTACGCCAGTCTCCGCTGTCCTCTACTCTCTACCAGTTTGCTCAGATTCGTGTCCATTGAGGCAGTGATGCTATTTAACTATCTCATCTTCTGCTGGCCCCAGTCTCCTTATACTATAAATCTTTCCCAGCATCAGGGTCTTCTCCAGTGAGTCAGCTCTTCGCATCACGTGGCCAAAGGATAGCTTCAGCTTCAGTAACAGTCCTTCCAAAGAATATTCATGACTGATATATTTTAGTATTGACGGGTTTGATCTCCTTTCAGTCCAAGGGACTCTGAAGTACCACAGTTCAAAAGCATCAGTTCTTCAGTACTCAGCCTTCTTTATGTCCAACTCTCACATCTGTATGTGACTACTGGAATAACCATAGCTTTGACTATACAGATCTTTGGTCAGCAAAGTAATGTCTCTGCTTTTTAATATGTTCTCTAGGGATCTCACGGAGAAGGCAATGGCACCCCACTCCAGTACGCTTGCCTGGAAAATCCCATGGACGGAGTAGCCTGGAAGGCTGCAGTCCATGGGGTTGCTGAGGGTCAGACACGACTGAGCGACTTCACTTTCACTTTTCACTTTCACGCATTGGAGAAGGAAATGGCAACCCACTCCAGTGTTATTGCCTGGAGAATCCCAAGGACAGGGGAGCCTGGTGGGCTGCCATCTATGGCGTCACACAGGGTCAGACACGACTGAAGTGACTTAGCAGCTAGGGTTCTCAATGCTTTCCTTCCAAGGAGCAAGCATATTTTAATTTCATGGCTACAGTCACCCTTTGGAGTGATTGTGAAGTCCAATAAAATAAAATCTGCCGCTGTTTCTATGTTTTCCCTATAGAGTGGAAATGACAAATAGATTTAAGGGACTAGATCTGATAGAGAGAGTACCTGATGACCTATGGACAGAGGTTCGTGACATTGTAGAGGAGACAGGGATCAAGAACATTCCAAAGAAAAAGAAATGCAAGAAAGCAAAATGGCTCTCTGAGAAGGCCTTACAAATAGCTGTGAAATAAAGAGAAGCAAAAAGCAAAGGCGAAAAGGAAAGATATACCCATTTGAATGCAGAGTTCCAAAGAATAGCAAGGAGAGATAAGAAAGCCTTCCTCAGTGATAAGTGTGAAGAAATAGAGGAAAACAATAAAATGGGAAAGACTAGAGATCACTTCAAGAAAATCAGAGATAAAAAGGGAACATTTCATGCAAAGATGGGCTCAATAAAGGACAGAAATGGTACGGACCTAACAGAAGCAGAAAATATTAAGAAGTGGCAAGAATATACAGAAGAACTGTACAAAAAAGATCTTCATGACCCAGATGATGATCATGGTATGATCACTCACCTAGAGCCAGACATCCTGGAATGTGAAGTCAAGTGGGCCTTAGGAAGCATCACTATGAACAAAGTTAGTGGAGATGATGGAATTCCAGTTGAGCTATTTCAAATCCTAAAAGATAATGGTGTGAAAGTGCTACACTCAACACGCCAGCAAATTTGGAGAACTCAGCAGTGGCCACAGGACTAGAAAAGGTCAGTTTTAATTCCATTCCCTAAGAATGTTCAAACTACCACACAATTGCACTTACCTCACACACTAGTAAAGGAATGATCAAAGTTCTCCAAGCCAAGCATCAACAGTATGTGAACCATGGACTTCCAGATATTGAAACTGGTTTTAGACAAAGCAGAAGAATCAGAGATCATACTGCCAGTATTCCTTGGATCATCAAAAAAGCAAGAGAGTTCCAGAAAAACATCTCCTTCTGTTTTATTGACTATGCCAAAGCCTTTGACTGTGTGAAAGTGAAAGTGAAGTTGCTCAGTCATGTCTGACTCTTTGCGACGCCGTGGACTGTAGCCCACCAAGCTCCTCCATCCATGGATTCTCCAAACAAGAATACTGGAGTGGGTTGCCATTTCCTTCTCCAGGAGATCTTCCCAACCCAGGGATCAAACCCAGGTCTCCCACATTGCAGGCAGACGCTTTAACCTCTGCACCACCAGGGAAGCTCACAATAAACTGTGGAAAATTCTGAAGGAGATGGGAATACCAGACCACCTGACCTGCCTCTTCAGAAATCTGTACGCCAGTCAGGAAGCACCAGTTAGAACTGGACATGGAACAACAGACTGATTCCAAATAGGAAAAGGAGTACGTCAAGACTGTATATTGTCACCCAGGTTATTTAACTTCTATGCAGAGTACATCATGAGAAACACTGGACTGGATGAAGCACAAACTGGGATCAAGATTGCCAGGGGAAATATCAATAACCTCAGACATGCAGATGACACCACCCTTATGGCAGAAAGTGAAGAGTCACTAAAGAGCCTCTTGATGAAAGTGAAAGTGGAGAGTGAAAATGTTGGCTTAAAGCTCAACATTCCGAAAAGGAAGATCACGGCATCTGGTCCCATCACATCTTGGCAAATAGATGGGGAAACAGAGGAAAGAGTGGCAGAGTTTATTTGGGGGGCTCCAAAATCACTGCAGATGGTTACTGCAGCCATGAAATTAAAAGATGCTTATTTCTTGGAAGAAAAGTTACAATCAACCTAGATAGCATATTAAAAAGCAGAGACATTACTTTGCCAACAAAGGTCTGTCTAATCAGCTATGGTTTTTCCAGTAGTCATTTATGGTTGTGACAGTTGGACTATAAAGAAAGCTGAGCACCAAAGAATTGATGCTTTTGAACTGTGGTGTTGGTGACGACTCTTGAGAGTCCCTTGGACTTCAAGGAGATC
>SJYV01022289.1:130288-158763 GCA_006410875.1 Neotragus pygmaeus
AAAAAACTAGTTAAGGATAAGAATAAGGTGAGAAGGAGGAAACGAATATGCCTGATAACCTTTAGATCCCTTTAACTTTTTCAAGGACATTCGTATATTAATATTTTTGAGTCCACACACACTCTGTAGGAATGTGGGACAGTCATTTGAAGCATAAGATAGTGAGGTTTAGAGAAAGTAACAATGTGCCAAAGGTCATGTTACAAGTACATGAACAGAAAAAGGAATTCAGATTTTATTTGCATATTACTACCCTTGGATAATTTTGTAGAACTGCATCTCATCAATATTAAAAATCACCCAGACTAGTCATTCATCACACAATTTTGTGGAATGTGTAAAATGTTGCATATAACACAACTAATGTGTAGCCAACAGGATTTCAAAAAAAGGGCCTAGACTGAAAGGTAGAAAATCATTCACTACACTGAATTGCTATTGCAAAATTACTCCATATTATTACAAAAGGTTTTAAAAATTAAACACAGCTAATGTTGCCTTGAAAATCTGACATTCCCCCATGCACAGACTTGCTATTAGCTCAGCTTTGGCTCATTAAACATCTTGAATTTGAAACAAATTGCTTAAGATGCAACATGTGTGATACCGGTATATTGATTAAGCATGTCTCATAATATAAAACAATGTTATCACCCACTGTTCCTTTAAAATATTTAGGAGGAGATATTTCTCAGGTCCATGATTTTTACGTTCACTTTTTGGTAAGCAGAAATCCTATTTTACATCATAAAGCAATCTCATGTTAGAAATTAGGATGCCCAGTCCAATTTTAATCAAAAGTTTGAAGTTAGCTTAGCATTGAAATCTCTTTTCCCCCAGCTGTAGACTGTCTCTGTGTGCTCAATATGTGACCCCATGGACTGTAGCCTGCCAGGCTCCTCTGTCCATGGGATGTCCCAGGCAAGAATACTAGAGTGGGTTGCCATTTCCTTTTCCAGGGGATCTTCCCTATCCAGTGATCAAATCTATGTCTCTTGTATCTCCTCCATAGGTAGATTCTTAACCATTAGCACTACCTATCTTGACTTAAAACCCACAGTGAGAAAGGGACTTCTACTCTGCTACTATCAGGACCACTATTCAACTTATATACATACATTCTGTTGGAATAGAATTGCCCTAGATCTACTGCATCTACCTTCAATTAACCTCATTGATCTTTGGATAGGCTTCTAAAAGTTATATGGAAAGAACTGATGCCTTCTTGGCTGATGTGGCCTGTCATTATTAATTAGAGAAATTTGGAAAGATACCTTATTTTTTTCCTGCTGCCTATCCTCAAGCTGGTGATACCAAATAAATTATAATAAACAATTTGGGATTTCCAATTCACTCTTTTCATTTATAAGTTTTATAATCAGCTTTTTAAATTTCATATATCATTTTCTTTTTAACCTGGACTAATATGTTAGAAAACTGTAGGGGTTGGTTGAAGATGATCCATTTCAAGACAAACGTATGAAATGACAAGACTAAAATAAAGTATGTTGAATGACTTCAAGACGATTTGATCTAAAAATTTTAAGATTTTACCATTATATAAATATATGCCACACTGTGAGACAAAGATGGGCACACTAAAGGACAGAAATTATGTGGAACTAACAGAAGCAGAAGATATTAAGAAGAGGTGGCAAGAATACACAGAAGAACTATAAAAAAAAGATCTTCATGATCCAGATAATCACAATGGTGTGATCGTCAACCTAGAGCCAGACATCCTGGATGTGAAGTCAAGTGGGTCTTAGGAGCATCACTACGAACAAAGCTAGTGGAGGTGATGGAATTCCTATTGAGCTATTTCAAATCTTGAAAGATGATGCTGTGAAAGTGCTACACTCAACACACCAGCAAACTTGGAAAACTCAGCAGTGGCCACAGGACTAGAAAAGGTCAGTTTTCATTCAAATCCCAAAGAAAGGCAATGCCAAAAATGCTCAAACTACCACACAGTTGCACTCATCTCACATGCTAGTAAATTATTGCTCAAAATTCTCCAAACCAGGTGTCAATAGTACATGAACCGTGAACTTCCAGATGTTCAAGTTGGATTGAGAAAGGCAGAGGAACCAGAGATCAAATGGCCAGCATTCCTTGGATCATCAAAAAAGCAAGAGAGTTCCAGAAAAACATCTCCTTCTGTTTTATTGACTATGCCAAAGCCTTGACTGTGTGGACCACAATAAACTCTGGCAAATTCTGAAAGATATGGAAATACCAGAACACCTTATCTGCCTCTTGAGAAACTTGTATGAAGCTCAGGAAGCAAGAGTTAGAACTGGACATGGAACAACAGACTGGTTCCAAAAAGGGAAGGGAGTATGTCAAGGCTGTATATTGCCACCCTGCTTGTTTAACTTACATGCAGAGTACATCATGAGAAATGCTGGGCTGGGTGAAGCACAAGCTGAAATCAAGATTGCCGGGAGAAATAGCAATAACCTCAGATATGCAGATAACACCACCCTTATGGCAGAAAGTGAAGAGTAACTAAAGAGCCTCTTGATGAAAGTGAAAGAGGAGAGTGAAAAAGTTGGCTTAAAGATCTACATTCAGAAATCTAGGACTGTGACATCTGGTCCCATCACTTCTTGGCAAATAGATGGGGGAACAGTGGAAATAGTGACAGATTTTATTTTTGTGGGCTCCAAAATCACTTCAGAGAGTGGCTGCAGCCATGAAATTAAAAGACGGTTACTCCTTGAAAGAAAATTTATGACTAACCTAGACAACATATCAAAAAACAGAGAGATTATTTTGCCAGCAAAGGTCCATCTAGTCAGAGCTATTGTTTTTCCAGTAGTCATGTATGGTTTTGAAACTTGGACTGTTAAGAAAGCTGAGTGTAGAAGAATTCTTGGTTTTGAACTGTGATGATGGAGAAGACTCTTGAGAGTCCCTTGGACTGCAAGGAGATCCAACCAGTTCATCCTAAAGGAAATCAGTCCTGAATACTCATTGGAAGGACTGATGCTAAAGCTGAAGCTCCAATACTTTGGTCACCTTATGGGAAGAGCTGACTCATTGGAAAAGACCCTGATGCTGGGAAAGATCGAAGACAGGAGGAGAAGGGATCAACAGAGGATGAGATGGCTGGATGGCATCACGGACTCAGTGGAGACGAGTCAGTCGAGATAAGGAAACTCTGTGACTTAATGATGGACAGGGAGGTCTGGCGTGCTGCAATCCATGGGGTTGCAAATAGTCGGACATTACTGAGTGACTGAACTGAACTGTAAGACAAGCAGGATCTCACTTCCCTGACAAGGGTTGGAATCCATGTACCCTGCAGTGGAAGCATGGCATCTTAACCACTGCACTTCCAGGGAAGTCCCAGGAAAAATATTTTGGAAAATCTAATACAGTTGAGTTGCCTGAATATGTCAAGTTTTCCGACAAACTTAGAAAGTTGTCTGCCATTTGAATATTTCGTTTGCTCCTTCTCTGACTCCTCTTTCTAGTTCTCTTTTATGTATATGTCCAGAATTAGTGTCCCACATTTTCTGAGGCTCTGTTCATTTTTTTCTTTCTTCTTTTTCTCTCTGTTCTTGGAATTGCATAATCTTCCTAGATCTATCTAAAGTTATTTAATGCTTTCATTTGTCAGTTCAAATCTACCTGTGTGTCCTTTGGTGAAATTTTATTTTAATTATATATACTTTTCAACTTCAAAATCTCCACTTGGTTCTTTTTTTATAATTTTTTTGTTAATAATGACTATTTGATATACTATTATCATCATACAAGCTTTTTTTTTTTTTTTTTACTTTACAGTTTCCTTTCATTCTTCGAGCATACTTATAATGACTACTTTTAAGTCTATTAAATCTGACATTGCTCTCACAGGAAGTTTTCATAATTTTTTAAAATAACTTGTTTCTTTTTATTTTTTGTCTAGTGTACAGATCACACCTTCCTGTTTCTTTATCTTTCTTTTCTTATGTGAATAATATATTGCAACAATTCTATTTACTACTCATCTCTTTCCAGGGCTGCTTATTATTATTTCCTTGCTTGACTGTTCAATGAGTGTCCAAATTACTTTAGTGAAGTCTATCAGCAGCCACCCCTCAGTGGTAAACACACACACAGACACACACACACAAACACACACACACATAGACAGACACACACATACGCACACAAGTCTCTGATTTAACTCCACAGAAGACATAGACTTGGATTTGACCACAGTCTAGGATGACAGTGATAATTGCAGGGCTCTCTTTGGCTCTCTTTTCTTGATCACACAGAGCTCTTAGCTCCATTAAGTTACTCTGCTGTTTCCAACAATGTCTTGGGTCACAGAGTCCTTTAAAGACTAGTCCAATCTAACTGGGACTCCTTTGAAGAAATAGTTCCTGAGGTCAGAGTTTGATATTTGTCCCTACCAAGAGATATCTTCCCAGCTGGCACTGTCCTTGTTTCTCTCCACTGAAAAGAGGACAACCACAAACTCCCAAGCAGCTTTTATCATCAATGAATCCATTGATCTTTTTCAAATTGCCTTGCATCATAATTTGCTGTTTCCAGGTGTCTTTAGGCATGAACTTGTCTGTACTTCATTGTAATTGAAATCAGTTTCTTCAGGGTTGAAGATAGAATTCAAGATCTCTGTTCTCTGTCCCTGCCTCTCCCTGTGAAAAAGATATCTTAACCACTGATCTGGTACTGGAGGTGGGGACAGTGGTTGGCTTTTCTAGGACTGAAATTACACTTTGAGTTGTTGAATGCTCAGCTGATGCAGGATAGGGAATAGCCCTAGATTACCTCAGATCAACAACTTCACTGAAAAGTTCCAGGTTAAGAACCCATTCCTTGTAGTTATCTTCACAATAATTTTTGATTTTGTAAATCCAAACTGCTTTAAAAGTAGTTTAATTTTTCAATGTGTTGAAGAAAATTATGGGTGAAGTACCATGAATAAATCACTTGGACACCCTCTTTAATTAAATCATCTAAGAAAGTATATTTGAGAGTTTGCGAAAAGTAACATTTATATGGAAGAAAAAAAAATCCAAAGCATCTGTATTCTTACCAGTTTCAGTCTGGATATCTATTCTTTAATGTTAGCAGGATGACATATATCTAGGGCTAGAATATTAAGGCCACTACTTCAAAATCTACTTTATTCCTTACCCTTCAAAATCATTTAGGCCCTCTTTCCTTTCTCTTTTTCTTTATCCAGTTCTCTGTATTTGTATAGGAATCTACTCGCATTTTGATTTTTAATCTGGTTTTCCACCTGTGGAATAATTTTCACAGACTTCAGTTCAGTTCAGTCAGTCAGTCATATCTGACTCTTTGAGACCACATGGATTGCAGTATGCCAGGCTTCCATGTGCATCATCAACACCCAGAGCTTGCTCAAACTCATCTCTATCGAGTCATTGATGCAATACAACCATTTCATCCTCTGTTATCCCCTTTTCCTCCTGGAATGAGTGTCTTTTCCAGTGAGTCAGGTTTTCGCATCAGATGGCCAAAGTATTGGAACTTCAGCTTCAGCAACAGTCCTTCAAATGAATATTCAGGACTGATTTCCTTTAAATTGACAGGTTTGATCTCCTTGCTGTCCAAGGGACTCTAAAGAATCTTCTCCAACATCACAGTGCAAAAGCATCAATTCTTCGGGATTCAGCTTTATTTATGGTCCAACTCTCACATCCATACATGGGTACTGGAAAAACCACAGTTTTGACTAGACAGAACTTTGGAGGTAATGTCTCTGCTTTTAAATATGCTATCTGGGTCTGTCATAGGTTTTCTTCCAAGGAGCAAGGATCTTTTAATTTCATGGCAGCGGTCACCATCTGCAGTGATTTTGGAGCCAAGAAAATAAAGTCTCTCACTGTGTTTCCATTGTATTCCCATCTATTTGTCATGAAGTGATGGAACTGGATGCCATTATCTTCATTTTTTGAATGTTGAGCATTAAACCACCTTTTCTCATTCTCCTCTTTCACTTTCATCAAGAGGCCCTTTAGTTCTTCTTCACTTTCTTCCGTAAGGGTGGTGTCATCTGCATATCTGGGACTATTGTTATTTCTCCTGGCAAACTTGATTCCAATTTTCATTTCATCCAATCATTTCTTATGATGTACTCTGCATGTAAGTTAAATAAGGAAGGTGACAACATACAGCCTTATGTACTACTCTCCCAATTTAGAGCCAGTCCATTGTTCCATGTCTGGCTCTAACTGTTTCTTCTTGACCTGCATACAGATTTCTCAGTAGGCTGGTAAAGTAGTCTGTTATTCTCATCTCTTGAAGACTTTTCCATAGTTTTTTGTGATCCACACAGGCAATGGCTCTAGCATAGTCAATGAAGCAGACGTAGATGATTTTCTGGAATCCTGTTGCTGTTTGTATGATCCAAGGAATGCTGGCCATTTGATCTCTGGTTCCTCTGCCTTTTATAAATCCAATTTGAATATCTGGAAGTTCTTGGTTCATGTACTGCTAAAACCTAGCTTGGAGAATTTTGAGCATTATTTGCTAGTGTAAACTGAAGTCAGATTGATAATATTCTTTACAGCCAAAGATGGAGAAGTTCTATACAGTCAACAAAAACAAGACCAGGAGCTGACTGTGGCTCAGATCATGAACTCCTTATTACCAAATCCAGACTCAAATTGAAGAAAGTAGGGAAAACTGCTAGACCATTCAGGTATGACCTAAATCAAATCCCTTATGATTATACAGTGGAAGTGAGAAATAGATTTAAGGGCCTAGATCTGATAGACAGAGTGCCTGATGAACTATGGAATGAGGTTCGTGACACTGTACGGAAGACAGGGATCAAAACGATCCCCATGGAAAGCAAATTCACAAAAGCAAAATGGCTGTCTGGGGAGGCCTTACAAATAGCTGTGAAAAGAAGAGAGGCGAAAAGCAAAGGAGAAAAGGAAAGATATAAGCATTTGAATGCAGAGTTCCAGAGAATAGCAAGAAGAGATAAGAAAGCCTTCATCAGTGATCAATGCAAAGAAATAGAGGAAAACAACAGAATGGGAAAGACTAGAGATCTCTTCAAGAAAATCAGAGATACCAAGGGAACATTTCATGCAAAGATGGCCTCAATAAGGTACAGAAATGGTCTGGACCTAACAGAGGCAGAAGATATTAAGAAGAGATGGCAAGAATACACAGAAAAACTGTACAAAAAAGATCTTCACAATCCAGATAATCATGATAGTGTGATCACTAATCTAGAGCCAGACATCCCGGAATGTGAAGTCAAGGGGGCCTTGGAAAGCATCGCTATGAACAAAGCTAGTGGAGGTGATGGAATTCCAGTTGAGCTGTTTCAAATTCTGAAAGATGATGCTGTGAAAGTGCTGCACTCAGTATGCCAGCAAATTTGGAAAACTCAGCAGTGGCCACAAAACTGGAAAACGTCAGTTTTCATTCCAATCCCAAAGAAATGCAATGCCAAAGAATGCTCAAACTACTGCACAATTGGACTCATCTCACATGCTAGTAAAGTAATGCTCAAAATTCTCCAAGCCAGGCTTCAGCAATACGTGAACCGTGAACTTCCTGATGTTCAAGCTGGTTTTAGAAAAGGCAGAGGAACCAGAGATCAAATTGCCAACATCCGCTGGATCATGGANTGGGAGTTTGTGATGGACAGGGATGCCTGGCGTGCCACGATTCATGGGGTTGCAAAGAGTTGGACATGACTGAGCAACTGAACTGAACTGAACTGAGATGAGTGCAATTGTGTGGTAGTTTGAGCATTCTTTGACAGTGCCTTTCATTGGAATTGGAATGAAAACTGACATTTTCCAGTCCTGTGGCCACTGCTGAGTTTTCCAAATTTGCTGCTATATTGAGTGCGGCTCTTTCACAGCATCATCTTTCAGGATTTGAAATAGTTCAACTGGAATTTCGTCACCTACCTAAGGCCCACTTGACTTTGTTCTCTAGGATCTCTGGATGTAGGTGAGTGATCACTCCATCGTGGTTATCTGTACCATTAAGATCTTTTTGTAGTGTTCTGTGTTTTCTTGCCACCTCTTCTTAATATCTTCTGTTTCGGTTAGATCCACACCATTTCTGTCCTTTTTGTAGCCATTTTTTGCATGACATGTTCACTTGGTATCTCTAATTTTCTTGAGAGATCTCTAGTCTTTGCCATTCCACTTTTTCCATTTCTTTGCATTGATCACTTAGGAATGCTTTTTTAAAATCTCTCCTTGCTATTCTTTGGAACTTTGCATTCAAATGGGTATATCTTTCCTTTTCTCCTTTGCCTTTTGTTTCTCTTCTTTTCTCAGTTATTTGTAAGGTCTCAGACAACCATTTTGCCTTTTTGCATTTCTTCTTGGAGATAGTTATTATAACCAGCTCCTGTACAATGTTATGAACCTCTGTCCATATTTCTTCAGGCACTCTATTAGATCTAATCCCTTGAATCTATTTGTCACTTCCACTGTAGAATTGTAACGAATTTGATTTAGGTCATACCTGAATGGCCTAGTGGTTTTCCCTACTTTCTTCAATTTAAGTCTGAATTTTGCAGTAAGCAATTAATGATCTGAGCCACAGTTAGTGCCCAGTCTTGTTTTTGCTCACTTCATAGAGCTTCTCCATCTTCAGCTGCAAAGAATACAATCAATCTGACTTCCTTATTGACCATCTGGTGATGTCCATGTGCGGTGTCATCTCTTCTGTTGTGGGACGAGGGTATTTGCTATGGCCAGTGTGTTCTCTTGGCAAAACACCGTTAGCCCTTGCCCTGCTTCATTTTGTACTCCAAAGTTAAACTTGCCTATTACTCCAGGTATCTCTTGACTTTCTACCCTTGCATTTCAGTGCCCTATGATGAAAAAGACATCTCTCTTTGGTTTTAGTCCTAGAAGGTTTTGTAGGTCTTCATAAAATCATTCAACATCAGCATCTTCAGCATTAGTGGTTGGGCGTAGGTCTAACTTGGATTACTGTGATATTGAATGGTTTGACTTGGAAATGAACAGAGATCATTCTTTTGTTTGTGAGGTTGCACCCAAGTACTACATTTTCGACTATTTTGTTGACTAGGAGGGATTTCTTCTAAGGGATTCTTTCTCACAGTAGTAGATATAATGGTCATCCTAATTAAATTTGCTCATTCTGGTCCATTTTAGTTCACTGTTTCCTAAAAGGTCGATGTTCACTCTTGCCATCTCCTGTTTGACTCCCAATTTACTTTGATTTATGGCTCTAACATTCCAGATTCATATGCAATATTATTCTTTATAGCATCAGACTTTACTTCCATCACCAGTCACATCCACTTATGGGTGTTATTTTTGTTTTGGCTCAGCCTCTCCATTGTTTCTGGAGCTATTTCTCTACTCTTCTCCAGTAGCATATTGGGCACCTACCGAACTGAGTAGTTGATCTTTCAGTGTCATATCTTTTCACCTTTTCACACTATTCATGGGGTTCTCAAGGAAAGAATACTGAAGCAGTTTGCCATTCCCTTCTCCAGTGGACCACGTTTTGTCAGAATTCTCCACCATGACCCGTCTGTCTTGGGTAGCTTTATATGGCATGGCTCATACTTTCATTGAGTTAGACAAGGCTGTGATCCAAGTGATCAGTTTGGTTAGTTTTTTGTAATTGTGTTTTCCATTCTGCATGGAAAGAAAAGTTTAGGAAGGTTTGTAGAAAAGACATTAAGCAAATACTTCTTGAAATTCTAAAATCATTGTGAGAGGAGAAAGAAACAGCCCCTGTGNATCCAAGTGATCAGTTTGGTTAGTTTTTTGTAATTGTGTTTTCCATTCTGCATGGAAAGAAAAGTTTAGGAAGGTTTGTAGAAAAGACATTAAGCAAATACTTCTTGAAATTCTAAAATCATTGTGAGAGGAGAAAGAAACAGCCCCTGTGGGCTTTAACAAATAGCATTAGTGGTTTGGGGAAGGAAGAGGTTCACAGTTTCCATTCTTCCATATATTGATCACAACTGGTGGGCATGTTGCTGTATCAGCTGTGTACTTGGTTTTCCATGGATAAGCCCTTACTTATGTTTAATAAAGATATTTATGAAGAATATTCCAAGGTTCTTCAATAAGTGAACTCAACTACTATTTAGAACACTATCTTATTCATGGAAACATTGAAATTTAATGGGTGAGATAACTGCTTTGCTTGTTTTTGCTCTTCTTTTAGATTGTTGTAAGGAATAACTCAGAAGATTATTCTAAAAACACATCTTACAAAAGAATTTGTGTAAGAGAACATGCTATAAAATGTTTAGTTATTAATGAATAAGAGTTACTTTGTTATCTTCAGAGTGGCACCATCACAGATCTAGACACTGTATTTTTCAATGAAGTTACCATGGAAGAAACAAAATACATATTTAGAAGAGGATCTTTTAAACTTTGTTATTATAGTTATTATCTTTCTAGCACTCATTTATTGAATATTGAGTACCTTCATGTGCAATCAAGTGTTAACTAAAAAAAAAAGAAGAGTGTTAACTAGTTTTATGAAAACTACAAAGGAATCTGAAGACATTTCACTCTTCTAAAAATAAACTGTCTTCTTGCAAAGATTTGGATTTTAAGAAATACTTTGCAGTTTCCAAGTTGTATTTCCTCCCCCAAATCTCCATTGAACTTCATAACAACAGGAGCAGGAGAACTGGCTTGGTAGATATAGTTGTACGATCAGAGAATTCTAGGTGCAAAAATGTTGTAAAGGTCATTTAATCCAAACCTTTTATTTATATATTTACCATATCATTTTTTAATTTCAAAAATGCACCAGACTACAAAATGATGCATAAATGAAATTCATATATACCTTTTGTCTAGCTTCCTCAAATATTATATTCAGTTGAGTTCAGTTGCTAAGTCATATCCGACTCTTTGCAACCCCATGAATCACAGCATGCCAGCCCTCCCTGTCCATCACCAACTCCCAGAGTTCACTCAGACTCATGTCCTCCGAGTCAGTGATGCAATCCAGCCATCTGATCCTCTGTTGTCCCCTTCTCCTCCTGCACCCAATCTCTCCTAGCATCAGAGTCTTTTCCAATGAGTCAACTCTTCGCATGAGGTGGCCAAAATATTGGAGTTTCAGCTTCAGCATGAGTCCTTACAATGAACACCCAGAACTGATCTCCTTTAGAATGGACTGGCTGGACCACCTTGCAGTCCAAGGGACTCTCAAAAGTCTTCTCCAACACCACAGTTCAAAAGCATCAATTCTTTGGCACTCAGCTTTCTTCACAGTCCAACTCTCACATGCATNACCCTGTATGTGAGACAGCAAAAGAGACACAGATGTATAGAGCAGTCTTTTGGACTCTGTGGGAGAGGGTGAGGGCAGGAAGATATGGGATAATGAAATTGAAACATGTAAATTATCACATGTGAAACAAACCACAAGTCCAGGTTTGATGCATGAGACAGCGTGCTCAGGGCTGGTGCACTGGGATGACCCAGAGGGATGGGATGGGGAGGGAGGTGGGAGGGGGGTTCCGGATAGGGAACACATGTACATCCATGGCAGATTCATGTCAATGTATGGCAAAACCAATACAATATTGTAAAGTAAAAAAAAAAAAAAATCAGAATTTTCTCTTTAACTCTGAACATTTTTGAAAAAGGTACAGTGGGGCATATGCTTTATATGAAAGTTAGTTTGTAGGTAAACCAATCTGGAGGGAATTACATCCTTCTCTAGATGAAGACAGATCCTGGTGTGATCATCAGGTCCATCAAGCTTGCCTGGGGCTTCTGACTTTGTCTTTCTTTGGGATGTGATGGCTTGCCTAAACTGAAGCCATGTCTTTCCTCAGGAGGAGGGAAGAAAACCAGCCTCGAGGGAGCAGTCATTTCAAGAGGTCGTGCAGGGACTGTGGTTGCATTTTCACATCAAGCTGGGTGGACTCCTGTCATCTCTGTGGTGTGAACCCAGCAGTGGTCCCGGATGTAATGTTAAGGTCAGGTGGAGGCTTCAGGGCTGGGATGCAGGAACACCACATCCACTCGGGTGTTATGTATATGACCTCGCTGAGCCTCAGTTGTGTATGGCAGTCCTCAGCCCTGAAGCTCTGAGTCTCAGTGTGTGTTCTTTAAAAACCTCTCCTTCCGGCAAACCTTGGTTTCCCCAGAAAACCTCTCACTCTTAGATTCAAGCTTTACAACCCTTAGAGTGTGAAACAGAGTTCTCTGTATCTCAGTTCTAGAGAGAAACAGAGTTCCTGGCACACAGGCAGGACTAGGTAGGAAGGAGTTTTCCACCCCTGTCTCTAAGGACACACGTGGTACTCCTCTCACCTCTGCAGTGCTATGGAAGTAGGGCCTTTGGGAGATGATTAGGGTGAGATCTGATCATGAAAATGGTACCCTTACAAGGGACTCTGGTCCTTAACAGAAGAGACTCGGGAAAGCAGCCCACGCCTCTCCCTTTCTCCCACCCCACCTGGTCCAGTTGTTCAGAGAGACCCTGAAGCCAAGAGGGCCCTCACCAGAAACCCAGGGCTCTTGGACGTCCAGCCTCCAGGCCTGTGGGAAATGAATTCCTGTTCTTCAGGTTCCCAGAGTCCCTAGTATTTTGTTATGGCAGCCCCAAGACACTAAGATGTTAATGATTTGGGAAAATGTGACCTTCGAAGTGATTAGTCTGCCATAGGTGAACCATCATTATAGTAACTTGTGTGTGTTTCACGTTTGCCATGGAGGTACAATCACATGCAAACATACAGTCCTTTGAGGAAGATAGTATTATTATCCTCAGTTTTAAAAAATGAGAAAACCTGGTATAGACAGAGTGACATGTTAATGTTAGGATTTCGTTCTGAGGTGGCTCAGCTGTGCAGTTCATGCGTTAACCACAAGACTGTATTTCCTTAAACAATAAGGCAAACCTTCCATCTGATTTTTTTATCTTCTGGGCACAGATTTTTTTGCCTCTATTTGCTCATTAAAAACAAAAAAAAGTAATTGAAGGCACTTTATTCATAACTGTATTAAGAAAGGGCTAAGAAATATTAAAATGACTAGAAATATACACATTCTTAAGACTATTAAAGAAAGAATTCTTAATCCATTTAGAGACAGGANTTTTTGCCTCTATTTGCTCATTAAAAACAAAAAAAAGTAATTGAAGGCACTTTATTCATAACTGTATTAAGAAAGGGCTAAGAAATATTAAAATGACTAGAAATATACACATTCTTAAGACTATTAAAGAAAGAATTCTTAATCCATTTAGAGACAGGAAAAGTGCAAATTTGTGATTATACATGAGATGAAGAAAAATGGTGATATTTAATTTTCTAAAAGAGAAAATTATTCAACCCTTGAGTGGATGGCTAAAAATAGTTCTCATTTAAAATTGTATTGTGAAATAATCAGCCATAACAGAAAGGGTACAGTAGGACTAGTATCATAAAATTAAAATACATGGCAGAATGATATTAGTCTCTTTCAATAAAACTCCTCATGCTTAAAAACATAGTACCATAATTTATAACTCAAGGTCAAACTTTCAGTAATTTGCCCTAAGTTACAGATGTAGTGGGTATGACTCATATAGAACATGGTGAGAAAGTTCTCAGAAGAGACGATCAATTCGAAAATGATGACCCAGGCAGATTTCCTAGATGGCTTGGTACCAATGGCTTGCATCATTTAGAAATTGCATACCTCTTCCAGATGGAATACCTGCAGCCTCTGATGAGAGGTCAGGCAAGGGGCAGTGGAAGGAAAATAAATTCTGCACACTCTTTGAGCAGCTTCATCCAGACAAGACTGCACCTCTCTGTTCAGTTGTGGTCTGTGTAGTCAAATCTATTCTTTTCTCATGTCTGTCCTTTCTTCACAAGACTCTGATATTTCAGCTCCTAACTTCTGAGCTCTGTTGAGCGTTCCTTGAGAGCACAGGCTCTGACAGCTTCCTTCTCCTGTGTATCCATGCCAGTCCTATACTCATCATAGTGTCCAGAAAGTTCCCTAGGATTTTTCCTTTGGTCACATTTGTGACATGGGGCCCCCTGTCCATTGTTCCACTGAACCTCAATGTGCTTTTCTCTAAAGTGGAGGTAACCCTTTCCCCATAGGCTAAGATTAAACTTAATGGTATTTTTATGTTCATTTGACGTGTTCACCCCTTTATTTTTACATGATTTTATGTTATTTTTACTTAGTTCACTTTCTGTATATCGCTTTAATCCTTACAAGTCTGTGTTATTTGCAGAAGAGGAACTGCAGACAAGTATGGAAGGATCAAGCAATTTGAACAAGATCTTAGATTTAAGGCCAAAAGTAAGAGTGAGAAATTGACATGCACATCTGAAAATTGTTGTCCATTGCATTTCCACAGTATTGATGTAGTTAAAAAACACAGGACTCAAAGCATAGAGGGTACCAATCATTCACTTAGTTTGAGTAGTAACAAATCAGAAATAAATGAAGTGAAAATTTGCATAAGAAACTCCTGTGGCCTTTGTGTTGTTGTGTTGATTATCACTGCCCTGAAAGCATTTTGTAGAAGAGCCAGGAATTCCAGAAATGTCTCAACATACCTAAAAGTTAATGGAAATATATATAATTTTTGCATCTCAATCATAACATTCTTTCCATGCCATATTTATAAAGACACCCTCCCCGNGGCAGAAATAGTAAAACAACAGCTTTTCTGGTAATGATTAGAGACCATTTTAAAAGTGTGTGAAAGTTCACTAGGCCACCAGAAAGAAATTTGAAAAATTACAGCCAAAAATAGATAAAAAGTAAATGCATGTAAGAGGGGATTCAAGCAGGAGATTGAGAGTTTGCTCTGAAATATACATAGATTATCCAGCCCATCTACTTCTACCATGTCTCTATGTGTGATAGAATTTCCAGAAACCTCTCCAGAGACATGATATAGACTTATACTCATTGTTACCTTTGAAATAAATGTTCGAACATTTTAAAATAAATAGCTGCTCATTAGGAATTCTGTTGGTACATAGGTATAAATAGTATTGATGCAAATCATGATATCAGCACTCAATATTCACAACACTGTCCCAAGTGCATTTACCTGCCCTAATAATGTCTGGCATTAAGAACACAGTTTCTGGTTTGTAGGTTGCTCATGTGCAAGTTTGCCAAAATAATTGCAATAGAGATTCTCTTCATCAGTTGCCTGGAGACCTTTACCCTCAACCCCTTTTTTAATAATAACAGCTTTAACATCATTGTCATTAAAATTATTCATCCCATTTAAATTTGTTTTAAAACTTCTGCACTTCTTCAGTTAGTTGATTCAGAATGAGAGAGTAAAACACCTCTGGGAAACCAGATGCTTGTTCATTTAAGAAATGACTGAAATATATTGTCAGGTGTTGTGCGTGTGTGTCTGTTGCATACATGCCTGTATGTTTATGCTTACTAGCCATATAATGACATTGTGGGTGAAATCATGGACGAGTGGCATATAGTAGTCCACTAAAGCTACTTATTGTAGTAAGTAATAGGGGTGGTGATTATTAATGTTGGAGCACCCATAATTTTCTAATTAGTGAGCTTTCTCTCATCTAAAGTCTTTATTAATGCCAACTGCTTATACACATCCCCCCCACACACATACACACACACACACCTTTTTTAGTATGTGTGTATATGTCCTCAGTAACAGCTAATCAATTTCATGTAGCCAAATTTATCTGAGCATGATGGAGACAGTAACATTTAATGTTATTATTTTTATAAATTGGAATATGTGAAATCAAAGGAAACTTCTTGGATGGAGGTGACATGACATGAAAAGCAAGAATGGAGATTTGAGTTCTGGTTCTCTTTATCACACATGTTTGGCAACTCTGAATAATAACTTGTTGAGTTTGAATTTTTTCATCTGTAAAGTGAGGTCAATGCCAATCAGGATTAGTTGACAGAATCATATATCTTGAGACAGGTGAAAGGACATTGATACTGTAAAGTCATATACACGTGTGTCACTGCCATTCCTAACACACCGTTCTTTCAGATCATTAAAAGAAACAGTTCATCAACCCTAAATAGGAAGAAAAAGTTAGATTCAAAATTTGTCACTTACACTTCCTCCCCCAGAAAGAGGTGGGATGCAGGCACTACACATCTTTTGGACCTGACTGATCTTTAACTAAATGCCAAGGCTAAGATAGATTAACAGTTATAATAATGCCTGAATTAAAGATACTAATTTATGGTAATTATAGGCTGCCCATTATAACTTGGCTAGAATTCTGAGTGACTTCTTCGCCTCCCTCCTTATTCTTCCTGTCTCCTTCCTGTGCTTTTTGCTGATATTCTGGGGCAGCCTTTGGTAGATGTATTTTTTGCTGTGTACTCAATGAGACTTTTCTCTGTTATTCGAGTATAATTTATGTGTATTCAGAGTAATTCCCCAAATTTGAGATTCATTTTTTAAATCCAGGCACTGATATTAACATCCTTGTCATACAGGACAGCCTTTCTTGATGGAAGTCTTTGCATGATCTGAACCAAATGAAGGAATCATGTGGCTTCAGGAATGCTAAATGCAAATAGTTTATCAGGGGCAAGAACATGTTGCTTCTGTGCAACTTATTTTGTACATGATCTAATTTTTATGATGATATCTACTGCTTTGTGTGTGTGTGTACATTGTTTTTTCTTCCAAAAAGCTAACCAGCATTAGCTCATTAATCCTTGTGAAATTCTTATTAGGTAGTAGTAGCATTAATATTTCTTTCTCACATGTTAAACTGAATATGATTCAAATACTTTGGTTTCTCACCCTCCTATCTCTTTCTTAATATTAGTGTCTCAAAAACCATCATCTGCAGTATGCTATTAAACTTATATTATTATGATAGTGTTAATGCTGCATGTATCAAATGCTGCATGACTGTCTGGTTGTTTGACATTCATATCTTCTTCTTCAGATATTTTTAAACCTGAAATGTATCCACACAACCTTGTTAATTAAGCTGGGTCATTTTTTCTTTGGAGTTTATTCTTTGGTAAAATGCCATATTGTCATCATTAATTTTCTTACTAGTTTTGTGAAAGTCAAATCTTACTCCCATTGCACAAATCAGCAAACAGGTTCAGAAAGGATAAGTGACTTGGCTAAGGTGTTACGGGGGTATGGAACAGAGCATACCTGTTTGAATCTGATTGCAGAATCTATTCCTGTCTTACAAAATTTATCCTACAGTAAAACTTGGAAATTAGAACCTTTTAAGATTATAAAATTAATCATCTTGAGTTGATTTCAGACAAGGTTGAGAAGTGGTAAATCCTGATTACGAGAGCTCTCTATCTTTGAGAAAAAGAAATGTTGTTAACATGTGCTGGCACATTTCATTCTTTAGCTCCAGTAGAGACTGCATTGTTTCCCAGATTTCATTTTCATCTTTAGAAGATCTTAAAATGAACACTTGGATGATTATTGAGCATAAGATCATTGGCAAATTTTGGTATCTGGTCTTGTTTAATACATTTCTGAGTTAACAGGATCTAGTTTTATTTTACATTGACTTTGAAAACAGGGTTTGTTGATCATTTCTGTAAAATCTTTTTGCCTGACCTTTTTAATTTTAATAGAGGTAACTGTCTTTAGCAAACTTATATTTTTACTTTTCCTATCAGGTCCTGATGAAGAATGCAAGTGTAATGTGGCCTGGAAGGCAAGATGCTACTGAATAAAACAAAGCATATGTGGAGGTAGATGGACTTTGGTTTTAATCTCAGATTTTCTTATTAGCTATCTTTAAAGTAGAGAGATTGTCTGCTTTATGCTTTTTGAGGACACAGTGTTGATTGTTTCTCTTACATTTCACTCAGATCTGACACACTGTTTTAGTGTCTTCAACTTAAGAGTGTTGAACATTTTGTATTTGTGAGTCAAGTTCTGTGGAAATAAAGATGGCACATTGATCTATGCCCTTGACTTGAGAGTGAGCAAATCTTATATTTCACGTGGTTAGGTATGTCTCTACTATTTTTACACATATGTGTTTATAAAAATTCAACAGATTTGAATGCCTCTGTTTAAATCAGGTACTGATATTTGCAGTAAGATATAAAGGTCTAGTAGTTTGTTTTACATTATCTTTGTGTTGGTAAATATGAAATCTCTAGCTATAAAATGCATAATTTAAAAGTATAAATTAAAATGCCTTTTTGAAATTTGCTAGTACCATCTAGATTAAATTTTGTCAATTTAATGAAACTAAATATTGACTCTGAGAATGATTCACATTTTTAGAGTTATGAGTAGAATAGAACTGGGCACAAAATACATGGCATGTCTTCTTTATCTATGGTGTTAATAATTGCTAACATTCAAGGAGTAAAATCTGTGTGCCAGGGACAAGCTAACAACCTTATATACATTATCTTATCAACTTTTAATTCTACAGATATTTGCTGAGCACCTGGTATGTTCCAGACACTGACTAGGAGGTGTATATGAACTGGTACCAAAAGTTATGAACATCTGTGTAAGGCAATAGAAGATCCATGTCATCTAATGACAAAACTGCTCAAGAAGTAAAGGTGAGATGGAACCCTCTGGCTGGGATGGATATGAGGGCTTGGGGCGAGGGTGATGCTTGCATTGGGCCATGAATAGTACTGAGAACTTTAAAAGGGGAGTTTTGAGATGACAATCCATACATGGTAGGCAAAAGAACTGCAAGAGGTAATGTGGAGAGGAAAGAGATTAAAATTTAATCTGTGACGTCACTTCTGAATAATTATAGATATGATAAGTGAAAGTCGCTCAGTTGTGTCTGACTCTTTGCAACCCCATGGATACAGTCCATGGAACTCTCCAGGCCAGAATACTGGAGTGGGTAGCCTTTCCCTTCTCCAGGGGATCTTCCCAACCCAGGGATCGAACTCAGGTCTCCCACATTGCAGGCGGATTATTACCAGCTGAGCCACAAAGGAAGCCCAAGAATACTGGAGTGGGTAGCCTATCCCTTCTCTAGCAGGTCTTCCTGACCTAGGAATCAAACTGGGGTCTCCTGCATTGCAGGCAGGTTGTTTACGAACTGAGCTATCAGAGAAGCCCTAATTATATATATGCTGCTGCTGCTGCTAAGTCACTTCCGGCAGCCCTCCAGGCTCCCCCATCCCTGGGATTCTCCACGCAAGAATACTGGAGTGGGTTGCCATTTCCTTCTCCAATGCACAAAAGTGAAAAGTCAAAGTGAAGTCACTCAGTTGTGTCCGACTCTTAGCGACCTCATGGACTGTAGGCTACCAGGCTCCTCCATCCATGGGATTTTCCAGGCAAGAGTGCTGGAGTGGGGTGCCATTGCCTTCTCTGAATTATATATATAAGGCATACCAAAGGAGAAACTGAAAATCTATGCCAAGAAAAAGAAAAATATGCCATCCCTTAGAAATTTGATTGCCCTTATTTGCACATTTAAATCTCACATTGGATCTTGTTTCTTTTTCTTATTATGACATTTCTCAAATGCAGTTTTCAAAAAATAAAAGACTGTCATGTATTTAGTAAACTGTATCAGAGACATACTCAGCCAAGCTGCCCAAACTGCCACTTTATGTCTTTACATTTATATACAGATGTGACCTGCCTTTATGTGAATCTTAATTATTTTCCTACACCTCTAGAAAGTATGCAGACTGAATCTTTGTCTCCACTGGGGAACTTTGTCAAATAGTGTCCGTGCAATAGCCAAAGATGATGGCCTGAATGAAGTGTGGCCAATGTGAGGAGGACCCAGACTCCTCAGAATGTAATGATTACTGTAGAGGGCAGGCTTGAGTCTGCAGGTCAGATAGAGGCAATAGTTAAAAGCTTGGCAAGAAGCACAGGTGAAATCCTACCATATAAGATGTATACTGAAAGAATAGAGCTTATTCTAAAATGTAGGTAGGGATAAAATGGACCTGAATGTTCTGGTGTGAACTTTTACGTGTGCATAAATGGTCTCGTGTCTCTTTCTGCTGAGATCTGCTGAATGTTTTTATAGTACTACCTTAGATCAGTAATGTACCTTTGCACTGTTCAAAATGACTTACTTTTGAAGAATTTTGTCCCATCACTTCAGTTTTATTTTCATCATAGTCCTAAGAGATTAGAAGGACAGATACCTTTATATCTACATTTTGTGGGAGATGAAACAGGAACTTTGCCCTGTGATTTACACTTTAGTTATTGGAGGAAGAGGAACTAAAACTTTGGACATAGCGTTCTACTGATCCCTTGACTTGCTGAGGCTTTTTTTTTTTTTTTTTGCCGCAGGTTGGAGACAATTTTTGTTTTGGCTGCAGCCTGCACTCTCTGTCAGGGAGCTCTGTGTTTGGAGAGAAGCATGGAGATTGGGCACCGAGCTCCTGGGTTTGAGAAGAACCTATACAAATTACACATGTTGGGCTTTAGATCAGTTTTCCTGGTTCAGGTTGATTTGTGGGTCATTATAAGCATTTAACGGAGAAGGCAATGGCACCCCACTCCAGTACTCTTGCCTGGAAAATCCCATGGACGGAGGAGCCTGGTAGGCTGCAGTCCATGAGGTCGCTAAGAGTTGGACACAACTGAGCGACTTCACTTTGACTTTTCACTTTCATGCATTGGAGAAGGAAATGGCAACCCACTCCAGGATTCTTGCCTGGAGAATCCCAGGCACTGGGGAGCCTGGAGGGCTGCTGTCTATGGGGTCGGACAGAGTTGGACAAACCCAGGAGCTCGGTGCCCAATCTCCAGAGTTGGACATGACTGAAGTGACTTAGCAGCAGCAGTAGCATAAACCTTAAAGTGTCCATGCCCATCATTGACAAGATTTACTGCAAGTGAGGTGCCATTGCCTGTTGATACAAGTATTAAGTGCCCACCATTGTAAATGAGTCATCAATCCCTTCTTTTGCCCTTGTAGCTAATTAGGGCTTGGATTTGGGGACAAGGCAGAGAGGGTTTGCTGAACACTATGCTATCTACATGATAACAGAAGCTGAATTTTAGCAACAGTGATATAAATCACCACACCTTTTGAGAAATTCTCTGTAAGAACATTGCAGAATATCACTGTTATTTAATTAAAACCTCACAACAATCCTGTGAAGCTAGTGTTGTCTTTGTTCTAACCGTGTGAAAAGTGAGGCTCAGAGGAGTTAAGAAACCTGCCATAAGTTACTTATAGAGTGACAGATCAGGGATTTAAGTTTTGTTCTGACTTTGACTCTAAAGCTCTTTCTGCTGGCATACCACCCCATACATGGGTTTATTTGGGGGTTGCTTAGAGAATTTATGTCAGTTTAGAGTGATGAGAGGAAAAATCTTATGTGTGCTCCTTTCCAAGTCATCATATTCTCAGATTGCTGGCCAGTTTATTCCTTTCATGACCTCCATTTATCCCTCTGAATAATTCATGTAATGTCACTAATGTTTTGTCTTTAGCTTGTTATCCAGGAAGATGTACAGAAGCTACCATTTGCTTTCACCTTGCTGGCTGCTGACCCTAAAGAAGTAGCACAGACTCCATGAACACTCACCTTAAGATAGTGCTACTGAGTTAAGTTATCAGGTAATTGATGGTAATTGCCCAGAGTCAAAGGTTTGAGGGTTCTGGTCACCTTCCCTAACTCATATGACAGAGGATGTGGGAACCCAAACTCATGGTCAGTCTAATCCAGGGCTTGCCTGTTTAGATAAAGTAAAACATCTTTCTCTGGTTTAGTTCTTTACTTACCACCACTTTCAGTTAGAATTATGAAAAGGGCATTTGTCACCCTGGCTTGGAAATGCTGTCTCTAATCTCCACCTGACCTGTCCTGAATTTTGCCCAGTGGGTGGAGGGATTTTGAACTGGACATCCATGGGCTTGCTCATTGACAAAAAAAAATATCTTCAGGTATGATCCTCAGGCCCCCACATTTAAGTTACCATCCTCTACCTTTTGAATTTGTCTTTGTAACATTCTTGATAAACAGTTGACCAAGTCANCACATTAACAAATTGAAAAATAAAAGTCGTATGATTATCTCAATAGATGCAGAGAAGGCCTTTGACAAAATTCAACATCCATTTATGATAAAAACTCTCCAGAAAGCAGGAATAGAGGAACATACCTCAACATAATAAAAGCTATATATGACAAACCCACAGCAAACATTATCCTCAATGGTGAAAAATGGAAAGCATTTCCCCTAAAGTCAGGAACAAGTCAAGGCTGCCCACTTTCACCACTACTACTCGACATACTATTTCCCTGGAGGAGGAAATGGCAACCTTCTCCAGTATTCTTGCCTAGAAAATTCCAGGGGTAGAGGAGCCTGGTGGTCTACAGTCCATGGGGCTGCAAAGAGTGGGACACAATTGAGTGTGTGTGCGTGCATGCATGCATACACACACACAATATATTCACTACCCACCACCAAATCAAAGATGGTGATATATTACTTGGTCAAGCTGAAGATCCATAAAATAAAGAAACCAATTTATATTTATCACTCAGGGTGACAGTTGTCAAATATACTAGCATAAATAGCAGCAAACTAGATTGCATGAATTAGATAAGTCCACTCTAAATAAATACCTAAAAGAACTTAGTCTGATAGATAGATAAGGGTGTGTGTGTGTGTTTCTAAGAATCATTGATTCAGAATAGCATAGTGGAACCTTAACATTCTTCTAGTTCTTAGTTACATTTGTAACCAAGCCAGAGAAATGTAAAATGATGTTTCACAATAGAAGTATAAATTTTGATTGATTACAGACCATTTCTGGATACCTTTGATTTATACTTGCTCATATCTCTAATGTGCTTTGTAAGATTAGACTTCAAAGGAGGATTTTCCTTGAACATTTAGGAAGAGTTTTAATTTATTGTTTGTCTGGTGTATCATTTAAAAGCCTGGAAACCTCCTCTTTAGGATTTAGGTAGGTGTCTCCATGATATTCCAAAGCTTCTTCCGTTCCACCTGCTCAGGAAATGTAAGCCCTAGTTGTAGCTGATTTGGAGTTTAAATGGATTGTATGTAACTCAAGTGTGACGGCAACTCTACTGTTTGTTCAGCAGGCTGTTAAGCCTGTCATTTCCCAAGGCAGTCCACAGAACAAAGTTTTATTTAATTGTTCAAGCAAAAAATAAAAATACCCTGGTGCTGTACTTGTGTGAATCTTTTTTCTTGGATCTTGACATCAGCTAGCATTTAATTTAGAGAGAAATAAACTTGGTGAGATAGCTTCATGTAGATTGAAGATCATAATAAAATTGTTATACACAAGATCTCAAAAGAATGGTTTAGAGATAAAAATGTGGCATGAAAGAAATGTTCTTTACTCTTATATAAGTTATTCAAAATATATTTAGAGAAAACAATCAATAGGCCACAGTTGCACAGTAAATCCAGATGAGCAGACTTTATATGTTTGGCTTACTACTTTGTCCTTATAACACCAGCAATTAATATGAGTCTAGCAGTGATAGTACAGTCTACTAACAAGTGATAGTACAGTCATTCTCATCAGATTGATTCATAATGAGGAATTTAGACAGGTTGATTTAAAGGAAAGTAAGATAGTGATCACCAATCTTAAACATGATTTGGCCTTGGTGTTCAACAATTGAGTTTCTAGCTCCTTGGGGTGAGGAGGATCTGAATGAATTTCCACAAGGATCCTATATGAGTCACTTTGTTTTGATACATTTTTTAGCAAAAGGTATATCACTTTGAATTTTGTCTATGACGGATGATGAGTTTGAGAAGGAGATATGTTTGGCTATTTTCAAAGTCCTATTGTAGTTTTAAATTACAATGATAGTTACGGGTGTAGATATTAAGATATTACAGGTGCATATATGTATCATCTGTAAGGCCACAGATGTCAGATACGACTCCTGTGTTAGAGGGTGGTCGACTGAAAAGTGATCACCTAAAGGGGGCAGCAGATGTCCATCTTCAGCTGAATGTTCACACTATGACAAAGAGAGTACAAGAAAGAGGTGAACATCTTCAGGTTTGTTTTGGGCTTAGACAAATGACTTGCTTTGGCCAATAGAAGGTTTAAAAAGTGTGTATCATTCATGCAGAATCTTGAAAAAACTGCTTGCATGAGTTCATCTCCTCTTTCAGAATCCTGCTAACATAAGTACAAGCTTAGGCCAACTTGCCTGAGGATGGACGACCACAAGAGGAAGGAAATATATCCTAGACAACCAGCCTTGAGCTAGCTGATTTCTAAACATGAGGGAGCCCAACCAAGATCAGCAGAAACACACTACTGAAGCTGACTACAAACACATGGTAAGTACAGCGAGGCCTGGCCTAGATGAGCAGAATTGCTCAGTAACCTCACAAATTCATGAGAAATAATAAATGTCATTGGTGTTTAACACTAAGGTTTCATGGTTGTTGGTTAGACAGCATTAACGAGGCATCAGATAACTAGTACACCTGCCATGGAAAGTGGTCAGTATATGTTAGCTATGCTGCTGCTGCTACTAAGTCGCTTCAGTTGTGTCCGACTCTGTGCGACCCCACAGATGGCAGCCCACTGGGCTCTGCCATCCCTGTGATTCTCCAGGCAAGAACACGAGTGGGTTGCCATTTCCTTCTCCAAAGCATGAAAGTGAAAAGTGAAAGTGAAGTCGCTCAGTCGTGTCTGACTCAGCAACCCCATGGACTGCAGCCTACCAGGCTCCTCCGTCCATGGGAGTTTCCAGGCAAGAGTACTGGAGTGGGATGCCATTCCTCTCTCTGTATGTTAGCTATAGACAGTCATATTTCATTGCTTCTAAGGTGCTTAGATGAGGGGCTTTCTTGAATTTTTTAGAAGCCATCTATAGAATGTTTTCACTCAGTAGCACTATAATTGCCACCTGACTGACATTGACTATTATATCCGTCAATTCTAAGAGGCATCCTGAATTTTAAAGATGCCAAAATGCAGAAAGTATGCTTATTGTAGAAAATGTTATCAAGAATTCTCAGGATAGTTGATGCTTTTGAGTGTAGCTAGAACCCAACTCTTTGGAGCCAGAATATATTGTAAAAATGGAGGTTTTCAGCATGATACAATATAAAATGAGAATTTTAGGTTTCTAAAGAACAAAAGGACCTGGAGAATGTGTGGCAAAAAGTAGTCTTTGTTAAAGCAGGTCAACGCTGTCCTCTTTGACCTCCTAGATGACCAAGGAGGAGCAGATTGGGTGACTCAGGAATATTCTCTGAGTTGCTTAAACAGTACAAGGGCAGAGGCTTAAGAAACAAAGCTTTCTTTCACACTTACAGTTTTAGGTTATAAAATATTTCCCCTCAGGTCTCCTTGTGCTGAATTAGGATGGTGTTTAATTAAGCTGCCTATAAATGGTGTTGGAACAGACAGGGAGAGTTTAAATATTACAATTAAAGACACTCATTTATGTTTTGCTTTTTATGTTTCCTTAAAGTTTGTACATTACACAGAGATAAATTACTATTTTATTCTATTATCTCAATCTTTTATAATCTTTGGTAGATTGGGCTAAAAGGGTTAATATTGGGCAGTCAGATTTGTAATGGATATTTGCAAATATCACATGAAGTCAGTACTTTCATTTTATTATTTTATATTATTTTCGACCGAAACAGGCCCGAGGTTGAATCCTACCCTTAATTCCAGAATAATCTTCTCCTGATGAAGATAAAGGATAAACTCCTTCCAAAAAAACACCCCAAATTCTATAATCATCTAGACTCCAATGGTTACTGCAACCATTTCCCCAAACTGTTTGAAAATATGGTGGCACTACAGGGATCCTGCATGTCCCTTCATAGCAAAATCCCAGAAGTAAGCAGTTATCAGTCAAGAGAAATTAGGATACTGTAGTTGAGTGCTGAGCTTATCCTGGATCCTCTTTCTGCCAAGGGATTCCTCTTCCTCCCTTGTGTCCATGTCTAAGATGGTACCTTGAATTATTGACCTTGGGAATCAACCTACTGAATTATTCCCCTTACCTAAAATAAAGCTTTGATTTTCTGCCCATACCTCTTGTGGCTTCCAGGAGGAATAAATTCTGGTTCCACTGTATACTAGGCCTGTGACCTTGAGTAAGTTTTCTGGTTTTGAAATTCATTTCTTTTCTTTGTTAAAGATTTGCTGGTGGTGGTTAGTAATACTGCCTTAAAATGTATGGTGAAACTTAGGAAGAGCAACTCTCCATAAAGACAAGACATAAAGAGGTTACTTCCCATTCGTCTATCTTTATTTTTTCTTTTCTGTTCTTTTCTTTGGAGGAGGGGTGTTTTTTTAAATCCTGAGTTTTTCTCTGAGCCTGGGTATAGCTACCACACTGTAATGCCAAACGTCTGCCTAAATAGTGTCTGTGTTACCTTGTGATGGGGCACTGTCCTTTGTGATGAATTTCCCTGAAGGGACCACTAACCTAGATTACTATTGCTCATCTTACACTATGACACAGTTTCTCTAATTGAGTGTGTTGCTAACCATCCATGGGCATGCTGTGATCTCTTTCCCTTCGCAAGAAAGTCCTGAAACACACTGCCTCTCCGTTGTGGCACTGGAATCAGTGGCAACCAGGTAAGGGACAATGTGGATGAATCAGTGCAGCTCATTACTGTTTTACATATGTGTAAATTGAGGTTTAAAGAAGCTAAGTAAATCACAGATTCTATAGCTACTAAGTGGCAGAGTCAGTATGTAACCTCAGGTAGTGAGACGCCACAGTTCTCTGTTTCCCTCCAATTGAAGCTATCCTCAGATGGGCATTAGTCATTTTCAGACTAAAACAGACTCTCAGGCAAACTGGATGTGCTGGAGAAGTTCTGGGGAGCTGAGGGGAAAAAGGTCACCATAGTTCTGTTAAGAAAGGAGCTATTAATACACTTGTGCTCACAAATGATCAAATTTGGGACCTTCTTAGGGTTTTCTCAGGGGTCAAAAATCAGTAGAGTTTAGGTGCACTGTGGCAAGTGACAAAGAGGAAACTAGATCCCCATGGTCGAGTCTATGAGCACCAAAGAATGAAACACCTTCTGGGTATAAAGGGAAAGACAGGGCCACATGCCCTTCCCTCTCTTGGACTCTACCCTCTGCCCTATGGCATATGAAGCTAGAGGATATTTGTATGAGAGGCAGATTTATTGCTAACCAGAAGAAACTTCCCTCCTAATTAAATGAAACAATGCTGCTTGATTAAAAATAAGTCCTTTCAGTGACTGTAAATTAAATAAGGGCATCAGGAATAGTATTTCTTGAAACAAAACATAGTGTATGTATTTCTGTGCTTGTACTTCAATATTAAAACTTTGTTATTTAAAAACATAAACATTCAAGGAGATTTTAAGATGCTTCTATTTGCCTCTCTTCAGGAAACTTCATCTTTAGCTTTAAATTCTTGGGATATGAGATCATCTAATAATTTTCCCTGCCTTTTGACAATTTCAGGGTATGAAAACTATTTTTTCCAACACATACTTTATTAAATAATAAAGAAATTTTTTTTACCTTTTAAAAATTAAAATTTATTAGGATGTATGTGTAGTCACCAGCTCTTGCTTCAGGAACTGTTCCTGTTTGAAAGTCACAGAAATGAACTCTACTTAAAATGTAAGAGAGAGAGTTATTGGGGAGAAGGCAGCTGGAACCTCAACAGGGTTTCTACCAAAACAACAGTCTGGTTCATGAATTTTTGAGCTTCAGACATTGCCTTACTCTTAGTGTCATTACTCAAGATTCAAAGTCCTGAAAAAGAAGATCCAGTTGATCAAGATTGGAACACCAACTCACATCTTGGCTTTTCCAGGAGATGGAAGAGAGGCAATATGTCCTTGACTCTCATCAGGGAGAGGTGGCAGAGGGAGATTGGGCTTAGGTTCTGCCAAGAACTTTGGCAAATTACCCAAATTACACTTTGGAAGATTACCCACATAAGAGATGGGCAGGCTATAGAAACAGAGCTAAGGGTTGAATGTTAACAAGTCAAGAGCAAAAAAAATTTTTTTTCTAGAAAAAAAATATATAAGGACTATATATATTTTATATGTAAAATATATATAAGGACTGTGAAAATAAGAGAGGTGAAAAGCAAAGGAGAAAAGGAAAGATATAAGCATCTGAATGCAGAGTTCCAAATAGCAAGAAGAGATAAGAAAGCCTTCTTCAGCAATCAATGCAAAGAAATAGAGGAAATGAACAGAGTGGGAAAGACTAGAGATCTCCTCAAGAAAAGTAGAGATACCAAGGGAACATTTTATGCAAAGATGGGCTTGATAAAGGAAAGAAATGGTATGGACCTAACAGAAACGGAAGATATTAAGAAGAGGTGGCAAGAATACACGGAAGAACTGTACAAAAAAGATCTTCATGACCCAGATAATCATGATGATGTGGTCACTAATCTACAGCCAGACATCTTGAAATGTGAAGTCAAGTGGTCCTTAGAAAGCATCACTATGGAGTATTACTCAGCCATTAAAAACAATACATTTGAATCAGCTCTAATGAGATGGATGAAA
>SJYV01022292.1:0-19978 GCA_006410875.1 Neotragus pygmaeus
CCCTTAAATCTATTCCTCACTTCCACTGTATAATCATAACGGATATGATTTAGGTCATACCTGAATGGTCTAGTGGTTTTCCCTACTTTCTTCAATTTCAGTCTGAATTTGGCAATAAGGAGTTCACCTCTTAGAACTAACAAATGATTTCAGTAAAGTTTCATCATACAAAAGCAGTATATAGAAATCTGCTGTATTCCTATAACTAATTACAAAATATCAGAAAAAGAAATTAAGAAAACAAACACATTTACAACTGCATAAAAAAGAAACACCCTGGAATAAATTTAAACAAGGAAGTGAAAGATATACACTGAAAACATACACTGAAAACACTGATGAAAGAAATTAAAGATGACACAAATGGAAAGGTACACCACACTTATAAATTGGAAAAAGTAATATCATTAAAATGATCATACTAACTAAGGCAATTTACAGATTCAGTGCAATTCCTATCAAACTACCAAAGGCATTTACCACAGAATTAGAACTAATTATTCAATAAATGAATATAGTATCACACACAAAAAATCAAATTGAAATGGATTACAACTTAAACATAAGACATGAATCCATAAAAATTCTAGAAGAAAATGTAGGCAATAAGCTCCTTAGTATCAGTGTTGACATGGAATTTTTTGGATCTGACCTCAAAAGCAAAGGCAACAAAAGCAAAAATAAACAATTGGGCCTATATGAAACTGAACAGCTTCTGTACAGCAAAGGAAATCATCAACAAAATGCATTGGCTGACCTACTGAATGAGCAGAAAACATTTGCAAACCATATATATGATAAGGGGTAAATATCAAAAAATATATAAAAAATTCAAACAATTGAATAGGAAAAAATAATTTACTTAAAAATGGGCAGAGGATTTATATATTTTATTCAAAACACACACAGATGGTCAATAGGCACATGAAAAGACATTTAATACCACTAATCATCAGAGAAATGCAATCAAAATGAGATATCACTCATACCTGCTAGAATGGCTATTATCTAAAGGACAAAAAAAAAAAAAGTTTTACAGAGAATGTGGCGAGAAGAGAAACTTTGTACACTATTGGTGGGAATGTATACTGGAGCAGCAACTATGGAAAATAGTACAAATGCACCCCAAGGTTTAAAAACAAACTACCTTAAGATCCAGCTATACCACTTCTGGGTATTTATCCAAAGAAAATGAAAAATACTAATTCGAAAAGGTATATCCATCTCTATATTCATTGTGGCATTATTTACAATAGCTACAATATGGACACAATCTAAATTAACACCGATGGGAGAATTGGATAAAGAAGATAAGGTATATACACAACATGGACTGCTGCTTGGCTATAAAAAAGGAAAATTTTTGTTTGCCATTTGCAATAACATGGAGGGAGCTCAAAGGCATTTTGTTATGTGAAATAAGTCAGAAAAGGACAAATACCATACTATTACACTTATACGTGGAATATAAACAATTAAACAAAGAAAAAAGAAACCAAACTCAGATTCATGGTTATCAGAGGGAAGGGCATTGGAGGGTGGGTGAAGTAGATGAAAGGGGACAACTTTATGGTGACAGATGGTACTAGACTTATTGCAGTAATCACTTTACAGTTTATACGGAAATTAATTATTTTGTTGTACAGCTGAAACTAATTTGTTACTTTTGTTGTTGTGGTTTAGTGGCTCAGTCGTGTCTGACTCCTATGGACTGTATCCCCCCAGGCTCTCCATGAGATCCCCCAGGCAAGAATACTGGAGTGGACTGCCATTTACTTCAACTAAAAACAAACAAACAAAAAAATCTACATGATAACATTTCAAATAATTATTAAAACAACTTACTTTCTTCTTTCTTGCTAATAATCGCAGGCAGGGTATAAATCTAAAAAACAAAAGAAGTCAGCCAGTCATCTGCAGTTAATGAGCCACAACAGACAATGACCAGGGTGATATTGGTTCAGTGATATACAAAGGGAGTGCCTTGATTTCAAGGTCCTACCACTACTGTGTGCACAATGCCCTCCTCCAGTCTTGCCTCCCACTCCTTTTCCTCCCTTGCTGTCCTGCCCTGGGCAAATGTTTACCCCTTTCCCTCTGATCTAAGCATCTCATTCTATTCTCCAACATGATGCACAATCTCCCTTCTTCAGGAAGTACCTCATGATGGATGCACCTGATTGTTTCCTCCTCAAATTACCTGCTTAGCGTTTGTTCGCAGCATGTACCCTAACTTGTGCTTGTGAAGCTATCACATTGTCTTCTAAATTTCTTCTAGGTCAGGGCTTGCCTCTCAACTATTAGCACTGAAGAGACAATTTGCTTTGTTTTTAATTTTTAATCTGTCACTGACGGATAATTTTGTAAATTAAAAAAAAAGTGTAAATGTAATAAACAATCAAGAATAGACAGTCTAAATTTTTTATTATTAAATTCAACAGATGTAAAATGACTTCTAATTGCTACAAAATTTTCCAGATCCTTAATCATAATCATAACCAGTGTAGCCTGGTTATAGTATGTAGGATAGACTCAAAGTCCAGGGTCCACACTTTGTGTAGCTCTGCTGTTGCACAGGTACTTTTCACAAGTTCTTTGCCATTTAAAAGACACTTTTCCAGGGACAGGCTGGTGTCTTCTACTGGCCCTGTGTGCCATCCCTCTAAGCACTCAGGGCTGTGTGCATCACAGACGTCATCAGTGGCGTATTCCCTTTTCTATATACGCCTCCCTGATCATTTCAAGTAAATTTATGTCAACATCAAAATATCTATCAGAAAAATGGGGATCTGGATTGAGGGAAATGTCAAGTTATAAACAATTTTATCAAAGGAGACTTCTAACCCATGGTCTAGGTTACCCTGAAATATGTTCATCATGCTGATCATAAAACCTCACACTGCCTTACAAAGAGTAGACATTCAAGAACTATTAGCAAAACAAAGCAATCCAAGCAACGTAGCCAAATAAAATTACTTTTTCAAAGTAATTTTAGGGTTTTAAATTAGTCCTAGAAGTCTCCCTGAAAAACAGATTCAAAAGAGTCTCTACTCCTGATTTGCTATTTTCGTATTTTCAAATATGCTATACATAGGCATATAAATTTTTTTAGATGTACTTTGCAATTATAAGAACAATAAAATCAAAATTAGAGACTGTGTCATATTCCTACCGGTTCCTTTCCATCCATGGCTTCAAGCCAGAGTTTTCGATTAGCTTCTGAAAACGCTTGCAATGTGATGATCCCATGCCTATTAAAAATAAGTATTATATATATTCAATTCACTTATTTATGCCTTTAAACATATGCTGTTTATTTAAATTCTTAGTTAACTAAGTAAAATTTGAAAAAGCAGGAAAGAGAAAATAATATAGCTAGGAGAGAAAAGAATAAAGAAATTAAAAAATTGAAAAGAAATCCTAAGTGTTTTAGGTATAAGACTGTTTTAAGGAGGCCAGTCTCAAACTACTTCCCCTAAAATGACTGAAAAGGATGACAGAGCCACATTCATCAAAGTTCAAAACCACCTAAACATTCCATAAGATGTGAATAATTAAGAATATGACCCAGAGTATTATCATATAGTCACTAAAAATAATTACAATGAATATATAGCAATGTGGACTTCCCTGGTGGCTCAGACAGTAAAGCATCAGCC
Source organism: Neotragus pygmaeus (assembly GCA_006410875.1). NCBI lineage: Eukaryota > Metazoa > Chordata > Mammalia > Artiodactyla > Bovidae > Neotragus > Neotragus pygmaeus. The sequence continues at coordinate 3,660 of SJYV01022292.1, forward strand.
TACAACGTGGAGGACCCAGGTTCAATCCCTGGGTTGGGAAGATCCCCTGGAGAAGGAAATGGCAACCCACTCCAGTATTCTTGCCTGGAAAATCCCATGGATGGAAGAGCATGGTAGGGTACAGTCCCTGGGGATGCTAAGAGTCAGACATGACTGAGCCACTTCAGTTTCATATAGCAGTATGAGAAGCCTTATACCATAACTAGTTAATCTTACAGAAGAAAATAAGACCAAAGTGTTTATACAATGATCACAGTATTATCATTAACACTTTAGAAAACAACTCTCTCCCATGCACCCATTCTGAATTAGCTACTTGAGGATGTGCTTCAAGAAACAGCAAGCAAAGGGAGAGATGAAATCAATATGAAGACAACGACACAAAATACAGGAAAAAAGTGAAATTAACCTAATGAACTGTGCAAGCTGTTCATAGGATAAACAGAAACTTAGAGGGCTCTGTGACAAGGTAAACAAGAAGGAAATCTCATTTAAATTATTGTGTAATGGGGAAGCCAATTACAAGCCTAGAATGAGCTAAAACTGTGAGAAAGGGATATGTCTTCATGGGTACAGGAAAATGGATCATTATATTGGTAAGAAATGGAGAAACTGATTATAAAGATCAAAATAATTTTATCTTGGGTAATTTAAGCCAGTATAAACCAGCAGTAATAACAACAATACTTGTAGGCTGTTTATTGTGTGCTAGGCACTGTTACGTCTCCTTCATTAACCTATTTATTCCTCACAACAACCCTTTGATGTGTGTAGTGACTAGCCTTGTTTTACAGATGAAATAACTGAAGCACAGGGTTTAACAGTGTGCTCCAAGGTTATATATCTAGAAAGCAGTGAAAAAAGAAAAGAAAAATCACTAATACGTTAGTATTCATCTACATAGAAAAATCAAGACGTTCCTATCACAAAATTATTAAAACCAATGGACATAGATTGATATATTAAAAAATTATTAGTCTTTCCACAGCAGTTACACCATAAAACAAAAACGAGTTTCTACTAATGAAAGAATCCTATTCAAAATTTCAATGAAAAGAAGACACCCAAAAACAAAATGGGGGAAAAAAAAAGATATATCAAATCTTTGGGAGAGTTCAATTCACCATTTTTAAACTAATAACTTAATAGAACTCCAGTCAAAAATCCCAAAGGAATTTTTGGAGAGAAAAGTAAACTTGCTCAGCAGATCTACAAAGTATATGAACCCAGGGTCAAAACAGCTAACACCATTTTAAAGAAGCATAAGAATGGGGCCATGTCTCACTAAATAATTATAATATGTAAGCTATGGTAGATAACGGTGTATACAGTATGTCAAAATGTTATATATATAAGTGTGGTATATATTCACGCACAAAGCTAGAGTATTCAGAAGCATGGTGGTAATACAGGGGAAGAATAGATTATGGAATACAACAGAGATCAAGAAACATACTTACATACTTTTCCTGACTCTGTTTCGACTCTACTTGAAACGATAAATGAGTACAGCCAAACAGTTCCGTTAGATGACGAGCTTGGCTACACAACCTTTATGTCTCTCCCAATATCCTGTGACTAAGAATGCCCAGAACAGTGCTGTGTGCATGGAAGGCACGGAATTTCACTGGCCGAAGGAAGCTTTCAGCACGTGCAGCAGTGTCTTTTTTTATACTTTGGCATAAGGCCGCTAGGTTTCACCATACAGAAAGCTGACCCGGAAGCCATGAATAATGCTGGCAGGTTCCTTCACTGGGATGGGGACCCTAGCCCACAGTGTGTGCTTGTTTCAGATTCTTCGCTGCATGGCATGACCCTTTGGTGGCACTCTGTGTCTAATTTATTTTTTTGAAGGCATCATGTAATCCATATTTACTGAATAAACAAGTGAGAGAATGAATTAAACATATATTGCTTTTTTAAAAAGAGACTGAAAAACGAGCACTTTATGCTGTTTCATATTTATAGCTATATACAGAAAACAATTAATCTAAACCAAATTAAAAAATACAAAGTGAAAAGTTCAAACCTTTCGACCACTTCTATGTCAAAGCAGAATCGTTTATCAATTGAATCTGTCTTTCGTCGGATACAAGATTTTAATTTAAACATTTCTGGTGAGCTAGTAACAAGGCCATTCTGAAACAAGAGGTGGAACATATTTTTGACATGCTGACAGAGTGAACCAAAATATATTAAATATACCATCTAAAGTTTCCATATTAAAATAACTCAGAGTACAGTTTATGTATAAAGATCATAATCATGCCCTATTTCTATAAATATTAATACAAAGATGTCTGGCTAATGTCAACTTCCCAACTGAAATACACCTAGCAATTTATTAATAAATTAATCACATATATATGTTTTATTCAAAGAATTCTGAGAACTCTGTGCCTAGTACCCTTCAACATATTTACTTACCATGTTAAATTATATTATAATGTGTATATATTTGAATCAGAGCTGTGGAGTATTAAATGACAGCTGACAGTTGACTCCGAATCTCAAGAGAGTTACCAAAATAATAAAGCTCCAGTAGATACTTGTTATAATGCTATTACTACCATGCATACCATGTGATTCTTCTGCTGGTAACCAATTGTTAGTCTGCTTCTGAAACTAAACCTCTTTGGACAGAATCCAACATAAGCTCAATTCATAATTCTCTTCTATACCTGAAAAGCCATTCAATTTTAAGGAGAATATTTACCTAATGCCTGGTTAATTCTATTATCTCTGGTTGCAAATCTTATAGATTTATTAATAGAACTCTGGCTTGGTCTGTTTATTATCTCACTACTGTCACATGAACTCACTTCTGGGCAACAGCTTTTCTTAGGAAAACTTGAATAGAACCTAAGGTGTGATTACAGCATTTAATAACTTCTTGTGATGATAGCAATCTAAGATTTATTTTTCTCTGGTGTGTTCTCCTTTACTTTATACCTGTCACTTTGAATTATTAGACTCTGTTGAATGCCCAAGCACAATAAGTTTCAGTTGATATATTTGAATATGTGCCTAAATTAGGTCAACATTTACTGCTCCATGATCTATACCACAAATTAGGTGGGGAGTCACTGACTTGCTACCATCTTTATCTTCTAGTCAGTTAAAGGAAGCGAGCCTCAATAATCTTTAGGATAACTTCCAGCTCTAGGATTCTTAGATGATGGCTCAGTCATCCTATTTGTAGGTCTTAGCGTCTGCCATATTCATATCTTAACTCACAAAAAGATTGCAAACTACATGCAATAAAGCTGCTGCACTGTGTAGCACTTCCGCAAACAAAGTACACTTAGTTTGTACTGTTCACCACCCGTGTGAGACATTCAGTGACCGATTGACTTCAGGGGTAAGCGAGCACTCACTGATTTCTTCTGAGAAACTTTGTTGGCCAGCATTTCAGTAAGAAGGACTCCGTGCTTGCAGGGACTGTGGCATGCAGGGACAAACGCGGGCTCCCACAGGAAACCACCGGGAAGAAAGAGGCGGACTCCGAGAGCCTCAACCTGCCCCTGACAACCTCTGTGGGCTGCTGGCAAACCAACACCACAGACGACTCTGCTGCCAGGAATGTGAGATGCCACCCACCAAGGTGTCCATACATGTAATGTAACTGCTTATAAAGATTCACGGCCGAAGTGAAAGAGAAGTACTGGCTGTTCTTTTTAAGTCATCAAGGTCATTTAAAGTGAGAGAAAACTTTTGTGACTTTTCAAGTTTTAAAAATTTCAATCACATTTTTAAAAATGTGAACACGTTTATTAGAAAAATAAGCACAGAAGATTTTTATTTCCATTACTTAAATAACAAGTTCAGTTAAAAAACAATAGAAAAAAAAAAAGACTCACCATTTTCCCACTGGATTTCACTTCTGAAACACTCATTGTAAAAGTTTTACTTCCTTTATCATATGTACAATAATGTTTAATCCATGTAAAACCAAGAGGTCCTAATGAAAGGAAACAAATGATACAGACTGTTAATATATGAGTTGCATCTAAGTTTGTGCAGTTTTTGATGCTATGAAGTAAAACTGAGGCGTAGACCATGCAAGTCAGGAATGCTTATTGTGAGTGAGAAAGGCCAGTTTGAAGCTAGATTGGTGTAGGGTGGAGTATCTTGCAACCATACAACTTGGCTTAATTTGCAGCTCTGACACGTACTTGGTAAACTCAAGAGTTACTTTAGCTCCCAGTTTCAGTTATCTCATCTGTGAAAGTGGTTTACCCACGGATGTGGGAAGGATGAGAAGGAACAGTCTGAGGTGCTGTAACAGGTCTCCTTACATCTTCCTTTGTTGTCTACTTTCGAAACTGCCAGAAACACCCTGCTCAAAATTTAGCCAGGTTATTTCATCCTTTTGTTCAAAACTCTCCAGTCATTTCCCACATCTCCCCAGATACAAACTGAAGGCTCCAAATGATCTGGATAGAAGGATATTATTGGTCTTACTGTCTTTTGCCTCCTACACTCGACGCTAGTTACACTGGGCCCTGCTGGTCTCTGAACATGGAGAATGCATTTCTACCCCAGAGCATTTCCACTCACAGGATGACTCTTCCTTCAGATGCCTGCATGACTTACACTATCACTTCCTTCAGGTTTTTTCCTAAATGTCACCTTTATAATATGGCCCTTTCTGTAGAGATAGCTAATATCACAACACCTTCACCATGACATTTCATTTCTTCTCTCTCGTTTTTTTTTTTTTTTTTTTTGCTTTACTCTCTTCTCAGTAGTTAACACATATATGATCACCACTTTACTAATTCATCCTATTTACTGTCTGCATCCATCACTAGAATCTAAAGCTCTATGAGAGAGGGGACAAGTGATGTTCTGTAGAATAGCATATCCTTAATTCATAGAACAGGGCCAGACACATAGCTGCTCCTCAATAAAGATTTGATGAATGAAGGAATGAATTATTCATCTTTCTCTAAGACTTCATTGACCACAGAGCTGTTCCCTTTTAACGCTAATCTGAAAAAAATTAAATTCAAATCTCTCTTTAAAATGAAGGGTTTCCTTGGTGTCTCAGACAATAAAGAATCCGCCTGCAATGCAGGAGACCCGGGTTTGATCCCTGGGTTGGGAAGATCCCCTGGAAACTGGAAAGGCAACCCACTCCAGTATTCTTGCCTGGAGTATCCCTTGGACAGGGGAGCCTAGTGGGCTTATAGACTATGGGGTCAATGGTGCTAGTGGTAAAGAATCCACCAGCCAATGCAGGAGCCATAAGAGATGTGCATTTGACTCCTGGGTTGGGAAGATCCCCTGGAGGAGGGCATGGCAAACCACTCCAGTATTCTTGCCTGAAGAATCCCATGGACAGAAAAGCCTGGTGGGCTACAGTCCAAGGAGTCAAATACAACTGAAGAAACTTAGCATGCATGCATGTATAATGTTTACTTTCTTTTTCTCCATAAATATAACCTCGCTTGGGTATGCCACCCTTTCCCACTGCATACCACTCTGTCATCCAGTGTTCTCCTTAAAAACTGGTTGGTACTGCTTCACCAGGGCAAACAGATGAACCATGAGTTCAATTATTTCATGACCTCCGTAGAAGACTTCATCTTTCCCACAGGGAAGCCAGTTATCTTGCACCCAAGTGCCCTAGTGGGAGGAGTAGGTTGAAAATGGAGTTTGCTTCCTAAAGCTTCTTCACACAGGGTCCTATCTGGATTAACACCTGGATCTCTCTAGCAACAATTATATACAATATTATTGCTGGCTGTGTTTTATAACAATGTATTCAAAACCAAGAAACAGAATTGTAAAAATGCACCTCTTGAGAAAAGTGTTTCATGAGTCATTTGAATTTTTTTCTGTAATAATAGTGCCCTTGGTGTCATATGTAGCTTTAATACTTAAACCACTCCAGACTTTAAAATTATAGGGTGCAGAGTTGTACTTGGTAATCACAAAGGGTTACTGCAATTAACTTCAATTCTGTTTTGGGACTATTTCACACTGTAATACTTAATAATACTTGTTGATAACTCTGTTACATTTGGTGTAAAATACTTAAAAGGCTTACAGTTGATTAGTGGAGAGTGGCTGGATAGAAATCTTTATAGTAGTAAAATCTGATTTTACTACTTAGGAAGCAACTTATGAAGCAATATTAGCTGTACTTTTTAAATAAAGCTGCTGCAACACTCTGATGACCTATTTAGACCCAAGATGTTTCATCCTGCCTCTATGTTAACTTCAGAACCCCATGCATTTGGTCTTCAAGCGTGCTGCACACACATGCTGCTTTCTTTAAAGTTGCTTGGCACCAGGCCAGGGCAGATGTTCTTAGGCAAGTGATTCTGAAGTCCCTTAAAAAAAGTCTGGGAAAATAAAATTTATTATAGCTCTGAAGTTGCAAACCAAAACAAGTTTAATTATCTTATCCATTGATCATCTGAGGTTGCTGAGATGATGCCTGTGGATTGGGAGGGAATTTACTTTCAGTGAATACCTACTAAGTGTCAACATTTTATCTAGGCACTTTTAAAGTCAGACATTATAAAGAGCATTTTACATAAAAGAAAATAAAGCTTAAGAGCGGCAGATGGTGCTGCTTTCTTCATTAAGAGGGCATGTGGTTGGAGTTGTTCTTTTTAGAGGAACGATACTTTTCAAGAGTTGTTTTAAGAATTAAATGACATAAATACAAATTGCACAGAACAGTAAGAGCTCCTGGAAGTACAGTGGTATTACTATGCACCACTACTGATAACAGAGACATTCCAAATACATTATCTCTAATTCTTACAATGTTATTATGAGATTGGATATAAATATCCCTCTTTCAAAAATGAGAAGACTGAGCTCAGAAAGTTGCCTATGCAGAGTCACCCAGTTAACAGGTGGCATAAAATTCCAATATAGTTCTATCCGACTCTGGACCCCATGCTCTTCCTGCTTAAACTGGAATCTACCAGAATGCAATTCACTATATACCTGGAGGTGGGTAACATACAAACCACATACTCCGATGAAGTGGAGTGCTGTGTCTAAATAGCAATCATCTGCTACCATCCGATTACATCCATATCCATTTATCAATCAGTTTACAGCTCTGATATTTGCTTGATCACTGGTTGCTAATTGTGGAAGTCTATCTGTCTCGTACCTCCTACAACTGAATAAACATCTTGGAGCCATATTCTTCATCTCCTCTTCTGTTCTCCACAAGACTTACTCAGTGATAGCAAGAGCACAATCAATGTGTCTTTGTGAAATGGTCAGATTTTCTTAATATAAATGCTCTCAAAGATTCCAAGAAGGGGCTTTGAGTAATTTTCCTCATATAAAAATAATTCAAAGCATATAATCCCATTAATTTTCCTTTTTAAGTTCCTAGGCAAAAGGAAGAAGTGAGGATGGTAAGTGAGAATGAAAGGAGTGAGGGATTACAGTGAGGCAAAAATAACACTTTTGGAGTGATTAATACATGTGTTATGTTGACCGTGGTGATAGCTTTATAGGTAGATACATGTGGCAAAATTGATCAAACTGTACATTTTAAATATGTGCAATTTATTGCATGCCAAGTGTGCCTCACTAAAGCTATAAAAACAGCACAGAAAGATATAGAGTAAAATGGAGATGGACGCTGTCCTGGGAACAGGAAGAATGTCATAAGAGAGGATGCTACAAATAGAGGGGAGCCTTGAATGCCATGCCTGACCACGGCCATCACAGGGGAGGCACAATTAAGCAAGCACTGCAGAGGAAGCTGCTGTAAGCTCTCTGAGACAGGACTGAGGTTGACAAGCCTGGAGGCAAAAAAGAACAGTAAGGAGGCCAGCGCAAGACTATGGAGATGGAGAGAAGGTATGGGTTCACAGGTTATTAAGGAGACAGACAGATTCGGTCCCAGGCTACAGACACACTGGAATTGAAGATTTACTTGAGTTCTGTAGCCTAAAAGCAGATGTTAGAGGGATAGGAACTCTCAGAAAAAAGGTCAGTGCCACAGAGGGCTTTATGATCATTTCAGACTGACCCAGAGAAGAAGTCAGGTATCTGAGAATAAAAGATATCAACATCAGACAGGTGCATAAAACACTGCATCTGTCTATGCATCCAGACCCCAGATTATTAAAGTGCTTATGCTTTTAGTATGATTCAAATGACCAACAGCTGGGGAATAGGTAAGCAAACCTTGGCACAATCCAATGGATGGGCTACCAAGTTGTGGCTGAACAGGACATATGTGAAGATTATGTATACAAGAATTTTGCTAGGTAATCCAAAGCTTTTTTGATTAGAACATGATATTGTATACCCACAATGATTTTAGCAACTGTGTTAACAACAGGGGTGAGGGGGGACCTCAAGAAACAAAATATTGCTGAGCTGCAATGAATAAAAAATCCTTGGGCAACAGGATTGCACCTCCTCTAACAGATGCAGATTTGACAAGCCTCACTATCCACATATTCCTCCACTAGGCACAGTATAAGCTCCTCTCCATGTACCCTCACACTGAGGCTCTCAAATATGGAAAAACTATTCAGTATGTAGAATCTTTCTTAGGGTCTTCAGTTAAATCCATATACTCTTGCATATATGATCAATGAATTGGTCTTTTCTCATGAAATTCTTGAAAAACCTATTTATTATATTTTAATTATAGACTATAAAGGCAGGACATTAGATTTATCATTTTAACAGCTGAAAACAGTAGACTGGTCAAGGTAGATAGCTATGAGAAGAAAAATCCTGAAACCAGATCCCCTGAGCCAGGAGCCCACTATCACCAATGTAGTAATAAATGTTTACTGAGACTACTGGATCAAACTGTTATCTGCTTCTGTACTGTTAAGGAACAAATGACAATCATCTGATCATGTCAAATATAAACTACCTTGGCATATTAGTGATAATTTTGCATTATGCCCCCCAAACTTTCACAGTCAACATCTACAGCTTCCCCATCTCAAACCCTTTAACTATAATGTCTTCAAGAAAACTACCATGATCTATTGTCTAGAGATGGGGAGACTTAGGGCAATGTTACTCCATGTCGTCTTCAAGTCCACACGTGTGAGAAAAACTACAGAAAGTGAAAATAGGCATTTACCAACTTTGAGTGCAACTGAGACTACTGAAACTCCAGTACTTTGGCCACCTCATGTGAAGAGATGACTCATTGGAAAAGACTCTGATGCTGGGAGGGATTGGGGGCAGGAGGAGAAGGGGATGACAGAGGATGAGACGGCTGCATGGCATCACTGACTCGATGGATGTGAGTCTGAGTGAACTCTGGGAGTTAGTGATAGACAGGGAGGCCTGGCATGCTGCGATTCATGGGGTCGCAAAGAGTCGGACACGACTGAGCGACTGGACTGAACTGAACTGAACTGAGATTACTACACAATCCACGCATGTGATTCTGTGATTTATGAAAACCCTGGCCCATGATGCACTGGAAATGCAAACAACTGTTCCTTCAACACAAAGAGTAAGAGAGTGCTTTAGGGCATTCTGATTTGAAACAGAGAGTTAATTTAATCACTGGTTCCACTTAATGACAAAAAAAGGACCTAGTTATACAAGTTTGAATGGCTTTTATTAACTTTTGTGAGAAAAACTTTCTCAGTGTGAGGCAATTATAATAATGGTCTATTGGATCTGAAGCTTATTTCCCAACATCAGGAAGTAAACAGTGCCAGTTTGATATTATGTAATTGCCAGTTTTACTCCTGAAAACTGTCAGAGCACAGAATTAAATGAAATAATGCTGCTGAAGGGAAAACCACTACCAAAGTCACCAAGATGATTAATCTGATAAAGGCTTTGGGTTTTAATTCTCCATGAAACTTTGCATTGAGATCAGGCACCATAATTAAATTCTAAAACTGAACTCATGTTACAGTATCGTCATGAAAATTCTAAGTTCCAAGTTCAACACCATACCACCTTAGAGAATCCAATGGTGAAAAGTGGAAAAACTTCCACATTCAGTGACAGTCACTGACCAAGCAGACCATATAGGATAAAGCTGTTAGGAATTTCAGTCTTCCTTCTTGAAGGAAAAGCAAGTTACCAACTCACGTCTCACAGAAACAGAATGTTAATCTTAAGAGGCATTAATTTACAGCTTTGCAACTCACGTTTCTCCTGGACGTACAAGTAGCCTTCCATTGTCCACTGGCTGGGTGGCCTGTAGTCTTGATTGGCAGATTTCATCCTCTGCATCAATCGCTCTACCTCTTGTCGAGTACTTTCAAAATTATTCCTTGTCTTTAGTAAATAGAAACAACAATTTCATTCAGTGTTTTCTACCAGTTTTGAGGAACACCCAGTCTAAGGTTTCAAAACTATAAATGGTGCAAAGGATAACCTTGACTCTTTCAGGACTGTTCACCATATTCATCACCATCTACATTGAATCCTATGCTCTAATTTTGAATTGCTTTGGTGAAACTTTTCTGAATGACCTCCTGCATGTTTCTTATTGCATCTGTGTATGTGTGTATTTTATCCAATTTCCCACTTAACATTATCTAGGGAACAACTTATAGCTTTACAAATATAAGATATTAATTAAAATAACATTTTATATCCCATAATACCTAACATAAAAAAAGCAGATACACAGCAACTTAGTTTGTTTTGAGGGTTAAAATAAATTCACATAGTTTTGATATATGTGACACTTGTCAAGAAAAAGGTTCATCATTTTTATTCCAAACACCTCTTTGAAGAAATATCACTTACCTTGTTTTCCCAAAATCCTAACATAGTTATCAGGAGGTCAATGCATAAATTAACACATAAAAATGAATAGGTTTCCAAGTTCTAACATCTTCTATTGTAGGAAATAATTTACTTACACCATAGCAAGTTTACTTAAGGGAAGATATAGAAAGTATATGGCTTTTCTCTATGAATATCAATTTTGCATTCAGGTCATATTATCTCAACAACACACACTTGGAAACATAAGAATAATCATCAACCTGTGAGGCAGTGATAATTATCATTTTGTTACAGCCCCTAATAAAAAATCTGAATCTCAAAGTAAAGTTGGAAAAGTTTTCTTAATTGCCACTGTTGCTGCTTTTCCCTTTAAAACATAAGGATATGAATTTTTTCCAATACTTTACCTGTCTCTTCTCAAATCCCAGGAATCTTACAGCAATTGCATTTAATATGGAAGTAATAAAAATACTTTGGGTTTATAATTTTCCCTTTTAATATTTACTGAGAAAGCCCAAATGGATTCCATATTGAAAAACAATGGAATGAATTGCATGTGAAATTGATTTTGTGAGAAAATCTAGGTTAAATAAAAAGCTAAATGCAAACACAAGTAGAATAAACACAATTACTTATTTCTCATGGTATGCTCCAAATACATATTTCTATTTGCTGAACATCTTTACTATGGCAAAAATCAGGTAAGCAATGAAAGGCATGCTTTTTATAGAAAATTAAGTGAAACCTTCACAAACTATTTTAGCTAGAGTATCAGACACGGTTTCAGAAATAACTCTTCATTTACACAAAATCCTCAACAATTAAGATCTTGTTATTGGCATCATCGACTCAATGGACATGAGTTTGAGCAAACTCCGGGAGATAGATAGTGAAAGGACAGGGAAGCCTGGTGTGCTGCATTCCAGGAGTTTGCAGAGTCCAGACATGACTTAGCAACTGAACAACATATTTGATAATATAGAATGGATCGGCTAACTTTTTAAAGTGTAACTGGTATTTAGTATATGTAAATCAGAATTCATATAACTGCAATCAAATATTAAAAGGATTTACTGGACAACTTTACAAAATAAACTCTCCCAGAAATAGATAGGATGTTTTTAAATTATTCTCCCTGAAGTTTTAAAGCAGCTTTTATGGATGCTCGAAAGCCACAGTTAAATTTATTTTTAGAAAACAGTAAATATCAGCTATAAAATAAACAGCTTCAGGGAGGAAAGAGACAGAGCACGAAAGTCCTTTGTGAAAGTCCCTTTCACAAATATAGAAATACTGCCCTCTCAGGAAATACGACATGCCTAGGGTCACTCAGCAAAATAATGAAAACACTAGATAAAGGCAGCAGTTTCCAAAGTTTCTGCACTCAGATATTTTCATTTTCATGAAATTTGGCAGTATATAATTTTCAAACATGAGATTAGCTCTTATTTTAAAAAGTTAATAAATTCATTAAGTGGTTTTTCTAAATGAATGAGGCTTTATTGTATTCAGATAAGTTCAGCTTGGCTATAACTCAGTTGCTCTGGGATCATCTGATTAAGCAGAGGCAGTGAGAACAGGTATAGTCTTACATTCTGCAAGTTGAACTGCAGCTGTTGTTTATATGGTGCAAATTCCTGGGCGAGTTCATATCCCTCGTGGTAAAAAGTAAATAAACCCTGAAGGAATGATAAAAGCTGCAAAAATAAAGAGATAAAAAATAAACCATAAAAATGTGGTTTTTAAAAAGGATGATCATGAAATAAATAAATTAGAGAAATTATATTTCCTTCTAATTCCTCTAGCTAGTAGGTTTTGAATATCCTCAACTAAGTTGGCACTAGAATTACAGATATGAAACAGAAGCCATGGAACCTAATTTTTACTTCCTTTTTTGAAGACGTGATTTAACTTTTAGGTATTGTCATGGACAGTTGTCATGTTAACTACTCTTCAAATGCACTGACAAAATATCCAGGAGAGAATTAATGGAAATAAAGATGAAAATAACACAGTTCAGTTCAGTACAGTCACTTAGTCATATCCGACTCATTGCAACCCCATGATCAAGAGTCTTCTACAACACCACAGTTCAAAAGCATCAATTCTTTGGTGCCCAGCTTTCTTTATAGTTCAACTCTCACATCCATACATGACTACTGGAAAACCATAGCTTTCACTAGACAGACCTTTGTTGGCACAGTGATGTCTCTGCTTTTGAATACGCTGTCTAAGCTGGTTATAACTTTTCTTCCAAGGAGCAAGTGTCGTTTAATTTCATGGCTCCAGTCACCATCTGCAGTGATTTTGGAGCCTCTCAAAACAAAGTCTCTCATTGTTTCCCCATCTTTTTTGCTATGAAATGATGAGTCCAGATGCCATGATCTTAATTTTCAGAATGTTGAATTTTAAGCCAACTTTTTCAGTTTCCTCTTTCACTTTCATCAAGAGGCTCTTTAGTTCTTCTTCACTTTCTGCCATAAGGATGGTGTCATCTGCATATCTGCTGGTGCTGCTGCTAAGTTGCTTCAGTCGCGTCCGACTCTGTGCGACCCCATAGACGGCAGCCCACCAGGCTCCTCTGTCCCTGATATTCTCCAGGCAAGAATACTGGAGTGGGTTGCCATTTCCTTTTCCAATGCATGAAAGTGAAAAGTGAAAGTGAAGTGACTCAGTCGTGTCCAACTCTTCGCGACCCCAGGGACTATATATCTGAGGTGACTGATATTGCTCCCAGCAATCTTGATTCCAGCTCGTGCTTCATTCAGGCCAGCATTTCTCATGATGTACTCTGCATATAATTTAAATAAGCAGGGTGACAATATACAGCTTTGACGTACTCTTTTCCCGATTTGGAATCAGTCTGTTGTTCCATGTCCAGTTCTAACTGTTGCTTCTTGACCTGCGTACAGATTTCTCAGGAGGCAGGTTAGGTGGTCTGGTATTCCCGTCTCTTTAAGAATTTTCCACAGTTTGCTGTGAGTCACACAGTCAAAGGCTTTGGTGTCGTCAATAAAGCAGAAGTAGATGTTTTTCTGGAATTCTGTCACTTTTTCCTTGATCCAGTGGATGGTGGTAATTTGATCTCTGGTTCTTCTGCCTTTTCTAAATCCAGCTTGTACAGCTGGAAGTTCACAATTCACATACTGTTGAAACCTGGCTTGGAGAATTTTTAGCACTACTTTGCTAGTGTGTGAGATCAGTGCAATTGAGTGGTAGTTTGAACATTCTTTGGCATTGCCTTTCTTTGGGACTGGAATGAAAACTGATATTTTCCAGTCCTGTGGCCACTGCTGAGTTTTCCAAATTTGCTGGCACACTGAGTGCAGCAGTTTCACAGCATCATCTTTTAGGATTTGTAATAGCTCAACGGGAATTCCATCACCTCCACTAGCTTTGTTCGTAGTGATGCTTCCTAAGGCCCACTTGACTTCCCATTCCAGGAGGTCTGGCTCTAGGTGAGTGATCACACCATCATGGTTATCTGGGTCATGAAAATATTGTTTCTATAGTTCTTCTGTGTATTCTTGCCACTCCTTTTTAATATCTTCTGCTTCTGTTAAGTCCAAAGGGTAACAGGCTTCCCTGGTGACTCCGACGGTAAAGAATCTCCCGGTAATGTAGGAGACCCTGGTTTGATCCTTGGGTCGGGAAGATTCCCTGGAGAAGGGAATGGCTACCCACTCCGGATTCTTGCCTGGAGAATCCCATGGACAGAGGAGTCTGTCGAGCTATACAGTCCATGGGGTCAGAGTGAGTCGGACATGATTGAGTAACTAACAGCAACTAACTAACTAGCCCTAGAAGAGATTCTAACCAGAAGTCGGAGATCAAAAACGTGCAGATGTGAGGAATACTAAACCAGTAAGCCAGAAATAAGAAATAGCCAAAGAGAACAAATTAGGATGGCCAGGTGAAATTCAGGAAAAGATCACGAGGTGGCAGTACTGGTTTATGTAATAAACAGATAGTATTTTAGCAAGCAGCAGGAAGAACTCAAAAAAGAAGCAAGAGTTGAGCAAAAACATGGAGCTACATACAGATCTTTTCATGTAAGAGTGAGAATAAAATTTTCTTTGCAAAAGCACAATTTCCATGACCCTAGCTTTCTAATCCCACATTCATATGCAATTATTTATGATGTTTTTATTTGTAAAGAGCAGCTGTCCATGGAGTTATTGGACATGGTTATTTATATGAAATGTTATAACTTAAAAATAACTAATTTAAATTTTTCATTTAATTTCCTGGGATTTTATTCCATATACATGTCAACCAATTCAATCTCTCCCACAACTTCTTCCTACAATAAAGTTAGAAAACACATTTGAGAAGATGCTAATATTTTTCCAATTCAAATAGCATAACATGTCTGAAAACTTTTATTTTATATGAGGAAAGAAACACAGTTTGAAATCATCTTCATATGTGAATAATATCCTGTCATTTCCTCTGTCTGGGGAAGAAGGAGGATTCAGCCAAGCATCAATTGGTATGTGTATTATGATTTCCAACAGTTAAATACTGGTTCTGCAATGATCTAATGTTTCTCTTCCTAAACAAGTTAACTTCTTACAAAATCATACACATTTTGGAAAGCATATACTTTCAAATTGGTGTTAAGTTGTTACATTTTAAGGAATTTCCTTTATTTGTTCAACAGTTCCTGATGATGTATCAAAATACATTGTCTGTAATTTTAGAATTATTTTATGCTGTCAATTTTATATCAACAAATAATTATTAGGGAAACTAAAGATTTAATAGATAACCCTTTATTAAAAGGATGCTACATACATTTATTAAATTATTCAATAATCTAAGATATATAGCCTGAACATATTATGACCCAATTTAAAAGAACTGTATCTTAAAATAGTATTAAGAAACCTTTAATTAACCATGGTATAGATATGTAAATTTAGAGATTTTCAGAGACAAAATAAGAAAAAGCCTTTGAGTATATACTTAGGCAACAGTAGCCTTCTAAATACTTGCATAGTAGTTATGAATTTGTTGCAAGTAATATTGTTTCATTTCTTAATGTCTATACTGTCTTACTAGGAACTGGATATCATAAAAGAAAGATATTATTGTAATATTATGCAAAGTATAGAGAATTCAACTTACAAAGGAGATACTTTAAGAACATCTGCAATAAATATTCTTATAAGACACCCAATTCCTTGAGATACATTTTCTACTGGAAACTTCCGGTAAAATTCAGTTTTGCTTAGTAGTAAACAAGTATGTTTTAATCTCACAATGCATGCTGACAACAATTCTTTAGGGAGTAGAGAAAAATTATATACAGAGAGTTTTCCACCTTTTACTTTTGTTCCACATCTACTCTGGAAGCAGTATTTGAGAAAGTTTAATCAAGACAGCATGTATGACATAATTGCCTCTAGGTGGTGGCAAAGTTAAATGTTTAGTTCATTTTATCCTTAACAAATTCCATGATGCTAAATCAAGGAAACTTAACAGGACAGCCTGACAGTCTTTAGGAATTACATTTCCACTGTGTCACTTTCTTTGTTCAATGTGCCTGGGTAGGTGGAGTGGTAGGAAAAAGACTATTGTCTCAGCTTACCTTAAAG